>CM021106.1:69363093-69485367 GCA_007115665.2 Sequoiadendron giganteum
GTAGTGCCCCTCATTTTTCTTTCTATTATTGATAGTTACTTGTTTGTATTTGGATATTATGATACTTTGCTTGGTGTTGGATTCACATTTATTATGATACTTTACCACTAATGTTTATGCTTATGCCATGCTTAGTAGATCGATTTAATTGATTGTGTGGATTATTCTTGCTATGGACACCACATGATTATTTGATGTATATTCTTGTCATGTTGTTAGCATCTAATTATTGTGCATTGATGTATTTTGGTGAAGGGGAACAATGTCGCATCACTCACTTGTGAGTTCCCTGTGACGCTACGACTTTCCTTTCATGGTGTGCCCGAATATATGACTATGTATATGCTCGACTATCTTGGTTTGTCATAGGTTGCAGGTACTAAGAATCGACTCCACCTGAATTATCAGGTTTAAGCATACCTTAAACCCAATGGAAATCATTGATGGAGATAGCATTTGGTCCCTTGTTTATCCATCATCCTTGACGAGGATGAGTATCTGATGTCACACCCTAGTAGTGTTGTCCATATGTGATTTGTTTGTCTTTGCTATCATGGTCTTGATTTCGAATTCACCTTGTGGTCAGGTATTGCTTAATACTCTGTTCATTTGAAATTTAGTTGATTAGTGTTTTGATTAATTACTACGTTAAAATAAAGATTATTGAAGTCTAAAAGGACATCGTTGATAACTAAAATAAATGCTTTAATATGTTTGTGGTGTTGATAAATGAAAATATTGATAATGCCTTTATTAAGTTTAAATAAATTAAATTTGTGTCTCAATATTGAAATATTAAAATAAATGTGTTTGTGCAAACAAAATTAAAGTGAAAGATTATAATTAATAAATTAAGTATTTTAAAAATTGATTTATTTTGTGTAAATAGATAAAGATATGTATATTAATAAACATATTTAAGAGTGGTAGTTATGAATAGTTGGAAAATAAAATAAAATAATGAAATTAAAGAAAAGTTGCATGCAGCAATGGACATAGTGGAGTGGCTAATAAATGGGTTAATTTGCTAAAAGAAAGGGGGATTTTCAACTATAACTAGAAACTAATCTTGTTTTTGGTAGAATAGTTGTTTTTGTTCTTGGAGGCTCCTTCTGGTTTAAGGATTTGGGTTTTGCTTGAGATTGTTGAGATTTGAAGTGTGTTGGAGCTAGGTTGTAGTTGCAAGTTGGGAGTGTGAGCTCTGCATCAAATCTTCTCTCTAACAAGTGAAGGAAATAAGGTTCTTTTGCTATTCTCAAATTTAGTTTGTATAAAATGAAATGGAGTATTGTGTTATTGAAAACAAAACAATTTCTTACTAATTTTTTGAGTTGAGCAAGTTAGTAAGCTCATTGTTTGAAGTTTTAGAGTCTTTCTTGTGAATCAAACTTGTGCATCTATAGATTTCTTATAGCTATTCAAAAAAACCCATTTCTTTAGGAAAGTTATTGTTGTTGTGTTATTTTCTTTGTGTTTCCCAATTTGAATGCAATTTATCCAAGTGTCTCAACTTGATTATTTCTCATTTGTTTGTATAGGCATAATCCTCTATTTCTCGCTCTGGTTGCCCTCAAGATTTTTTCTCACAACTTATGATATAGTTGTTTGGTTATCATGTTTTCTCTGTTGTTGGGGGTCATTGTGATTTCTTAGCCAATTCTTTAATTGATTTGGCACTGTCAATGGCTTCTAAGTTAGAGCCAGCTTGTAGCCATCCTCCCTCCATTTCCACTCTTTCTCTGTGTCCCTTGTGGTACCATTCCATCAATGCATTTGGTTTAAATTCTTATGCTCTCTCTGGCTACCAATACTTACGTATGTATACCTAATCAATAAGAGTTGTCGGTGCCCATGTTTGAGACCATGTTCAATGGTGCAGGATTATTAAGTTACTGCAATTTCTTGCTAAAATTTGAAGCTGGCGATTTTATTCTATTTTGAAGTTTCTTATCTCTTTTAATTTTTATCAACACGAAGTAAACCATTGGCACCATCCTTAAAAAATTAAGATTAAGAGATAAATCATGCTATAAATTGAAACTCTATTCTTATCAAATTATTTATCTTCTTCTGAAGAATTTAATGATTATTAAGTCAAGTATATTCTACCATCGACAGTTGACAATAGGTTTTCATTATGTCCTAGTCGCTGGTATTGTGCAAATAAAATTATATGTAATCAATGTCAATGAAATTTCTTGTGATAGTGTGAGTTTGAAATCCAGGGTAACTGTTTGCTTGTAATTTGAGTTTCTTTTTAAATTGTAATACTTGTATTTTGATAATCGGATATTATTAATTGAATAAATATATATATACAATTATATGATTATAATATACATTGTATACCTTGGAAACTAAACTTTTCTTTAATGATATATATATATATGAATGTATATACTTATACATATATATATATATACTCTTGTATATGTATTAACCATATGAATTTATATGTATGAATAGAGGCGTGTATATGACATAAATTCAATAAAAGAGTATGGTTATCTTAGTTATTAATTTTTCATGATAGAAAAATGAATGTAACATAAGAAGACTTAAACATGGAAGAAATTATATAATTGTAATTAAAATAGATGAAATATTAGTTTATATGGAAATAGATTATCTTTTGTTTTAGATGAATATTAGGAATTTGAAATGGTTGCATTGTAAATTCATTATGTTTCCCATGATTCTATTTTGGATTTGAGTTGTTTTTGTGAAGTAAAATGAATGGTTATGATTTGGGAGTGTTGTGGGTTAAGTTATTGAGTAATCTGATTTGTGGAGGCAATGCCCTTTTATGGAGTATATCATGGTTGTTTTGATTGGTTGTTCAAGTTGATTTATTGGGATGATTTTTAGAATTAAGTAGTGAATTGGTTGATTTTACTATTGTTGTCACGATTGTTTGATATTGAGAAGATTTTGGTTATTGTGGTTGATTTTGGTATTCAGTTGATTTTGTTTTTTGTTTTATGGGGGGATTTTTTTTATCAAATGGTTATTGAGAGGCTTCTAGAGGTTTGGGGAATTTTTTGGGATTTTCGTTTCATATTCATTACACCTTGAAATTAGCTTGATTTTATACTTGAGATGTGGATATGAGGGTATTTAGCCTTGCACTATTTACTCATTATTATGGTTGTAACTTGTGAGAAAGGGGTTCATGCCTTGCTCTGGATATGAGTTTTGTGGCTTCATTTTGGAATGCAATTTTTCTTACCCTGTTGGATGTGGTTGGGTCTCGTAGCTGTTAGTAGGGGGAGTGGCTCTCCTTGGGGACTAATGAACAAAGTGGCACCAGGGTAACCCATGTGGAATTTTTTTAACTCGGGGTATGTGCAAGATCATGATGGGCCAAATAGTGGCGATATCTAAGTGATATGATGACCCATGTGGCTGACGACTTTTTTTTAACCCAAAATTGATGAAATGAAAAGGGTTTTTAAAGGATATTCACAACTTTCCACCAATATAAATTATTCTTTACTTTGAATTTAATAAATAATTATTATTCATTTTCTATTTGAATTACGAGTAAAGTCTTGATTGATAGGCTGATTGAAAAACATCTATAACTTTCAAATGGTATCACATTTTTTGAATCTGAAATATGCATCACATTCTATGCTTTGCATACTATAGGATTAAAATAAATAAAAATTGAATTTCATGAAGTTTTGACCAAGTTAAGGTGGTTAGACATACGAGTTTTTTTATAATTTTTAAAATTTGTAATACAAAAATTATAATTAATTATTCACTTGGAATTTTTTTACAAAAAAGTATGCATCACATCCGGACATGAGTCCCCTACTTATATCTAAAATTGTATAATTTTTTTTTATCATTTTATTGTGGTTAGGGTGGTCAAACAGACACCTACTTCTTATTTTTTCCTTGAAATTTAAGTACCACTGCATTGAAATTTCAAAATTTCACCAAATAGATGTTTATTTTTTTTAAAACCTAGTAGTTTAGAAAATACATTCAATTTTTTACAGATTCTATTCTTACATATTTTTGAAATAATATAGATAACTTATTCAAATTTTTATGTCAAGTTGGCTAACTCTGACTTTTTTAATTTTATTGCCACTTAAGGGCTTGCTTTTTCCATGATGATCCTGCACATACCCCTCTATGATAACTTAAAATCAATTAGGGGGTTGGGTAGTTTTCACATTAATCAAGATAATGCCTCACTCAGGGTTCAAGTTCTTGTTTAGGCTTGGGATGAGTGGGAAGACTTGGAATGCCAAAGATCAACTGCCTTGTTCTCTTGAAAGGTATGTTGATCCCACTTGAGTTTGTATGGGAGTCGGTAATTCGGTAGAGGTTGCCAGGGTAACTCAGGATGGGGGTTGGTAGCCTAGGAATATATGCCAAGGTAAACCATAGGAATTTATGTGATGAAACTCCTCCCTCATGCAATCTACCATTCCCTAGTCTTATGTTTCGCCTTTGTTGTTTGTGTGCCTCTAGAAGCAATGTCACTGTTATTGATGCTTTATTATACTTTGTATGATGAATTCATGTTAGCCTTTGTGTCGTTCTATTGTTCTTCTTGACTATTTTGTGGTGGGACCTTATTGTTATCTCCTAACACAGAGGGTGGAACTTAGGGTTCCACATGGTCAGATGGAATGTGTTGTGCACTCCATTGGGTTCTTAGTTGATGATCTTGAGCATGGATGTTGTACCTTATGTAGAGATTTCAGATCTTGTACCAAACTTGAGATAGCATTAATGTTATGTAATTTAATCATTTCAGTTGTGTATTATCATGTATCTAATGTATCCTATTCATTCTATATTGGGAAGTATTGATGCAATTATGTAACCATGAAACAATGCACCTTTATGTAATAAAAGTGATGTATGTAGTCCTTGACTTTAATATTTGATCATTTATGGTTATTTATTAATTATTATGTATGGACGTATCATGTTCATTTACTTAATACAATGGATTTATAATTAACTCTTGTCAGATGGTTAATCTTAGATATTGGATTAGAACATGTTACGAATGTATGCACATAACATAGTCATAATACCCTAAATGACATAGTTAGAGAATATGTATGTATAGTTTACATTCTATGTTAATTTTTAGTATGATCTATATGTTGATTCACCTTACAAAAAATGTTGTCATAATTGCTAGTTAGATGTGTTGTCCTTTGGGGTTTTGTTGCGGGGTGTTACACCCTCTGAACCATGATATTGAGCTACACATGGCATCATGAAAACCATATCCTCCATAGAGATCATCTAGGTCCAAAACTGCAACTAAAATTTTAATCACACCAAGAAGAACCAATATCTCCAAGGCAAGAAGATACAATTGTCATCAAAACCTTAGGAATCAATCCTACACCACCAAGTCATCACTGTCAAAAGTTCCCACTAAAATGTGTAACCAATGAAGTAACCAAGCTATCATGACATCATGATAAAATCACATTCTACAAGTCCCATCAAATGACTAATTAGATACTCTAACTATCTACCCTATCATCAAAAAGCAACATACCAATGCACAAATGACCATAGACAAGGTCAACTAAAAATATCTACATCAACACTAAGCCAATCTCGTCGATATAGGTAGTCCACAAATAAGTCATCCTATTGCAAATGAATGGGTGGCCAACCCACACAAATGAATAACTAGAAGATCCAAACAATGAAGTATGCAAACTCATCATCACATTAGTAACCTACAAATCAAGATATCAAATAAGATAATCCTAGATATCAAGAATCAAACACCAAATCAACCACAAATCTAATTTACCAAACATGTCCATAAATGAGTAACCATAGTCAAGGAACCAAATAAGCATCTACAAGATAAGAACAACCTCCTAACATCAAACTATATCACCAACAAACAATCACATACTTGATGGGTGAGTATAGGATCACGGGGGTTCAAAAAGTGGCGATATGACAAAAAAGTGGCTCATGACTTTTTTTTATCTGAATTTGATGAAATGACAAGGGTTTATTGAGAAAATTTTCAGATTTCCAAAAATATAAGATATACCTTATTTGGAATTAAATAGATAATTATTATTAATTTTCTACATATATATTTACTAAAGTCCTGATTGATAGGCTAATTGAATAAAATCTATAATTCTTAAATGATTTCACATTTTTTGAATCTGAAAGATGTGTCACATTCCATGCTTCCCATACTATAGGATAAAAAAAAAAAATATGAATTTCATAATTTTTTGACCAACTTATGGTGGTCAGACAAACACGATTTTTTTTTTTTTAAATTTAATAAAAAAATCATAATAATTATTTACTTGCAAGAAAATTACAGAAAAAATACAACACATCCAGGCATTTTTCCTCTACTTATATTGAAATTTTCAAAAAATAATATTATTTTTGTTTGTACTTAGGTTGGTCAGACATACACCTGCTTTTTTTATTTTCTTGAAAATTTAGTACTACTGCATTAAAATTTCAAATTTTCACCAAATAGATTTACTTTTTTCCAAAAAAGGAATAGTATCTTAGAAACTGCATTAAATTTTTCTACAAATTTTGTTCTTACATATTTTTCAAATTATGTTATTAACTTATTCAAAATTTTATGTCAAGTTGCCTAACTCTATTTTTTTGAATTTTCATTACCACTTAAGGGCCTAGTTTGGACCCCATTGATCTTGCACTGAACCTCGTCATGTCATGTCAATGCTCAAATGTACTTGCATATCCTTGAAACCATAATCATATCCAATGTTGTACCTGCACTCAACTATCATCCATACAATACTCCAAGTATCCACTCATGCCAATCCATGTCTTCAAAACTAAAGACAACTTGTGTACCTCTTACCATAAAATTCTAACTCTAAAAACTACCTATAAACCTATACCAAGAAGCACCAAACTCATAATCAACTATACCAAATGTATAAATATCATATGAAAATATGTAATCCCTCAAGGTTTCACCTCTTGAATCATCCAAATGTTCATGCAATCACACCTCAAATCTCAAGCACCTACAAGTGATCAAACAAGTACAATCCATTCTTTACACTACAAACTAAAAATATACCTAATCTAGTGTGTAGTATGTTGTACATTATCTCCAATGACTAAACTGAAAAATCAAAAATTTTATTCCATATACAAAAGTTATGTTCAAAATTATGTACAAGAGAATATATGGCTCACGAACTCGAAAAAAATATCAAAAAAAATAATGGAACAAAACATCTTCCACTGCATAGTGTTCAGAACCACCTTTCCAACGAGTGTAATAAGTCAAAAATTTGACATCTTGGGTGAAATTTATGCCCATTTAGAAAAATTTCTCCAATTTGGCTTGTTGGTGGCTGGCTAGAGACCCTGGGATGGAGCCACTGGCGACCCACCGATGGTGCGGCTATAAGGGAGCAGTGAAATTCAAATGATATTTGAAATTGTTTAAAGATTTTGTGGTTTAAAGTTTCATATAGAAATGGGCTGAGCAATGGTCCCCCACATGATCGAGGACCCTACTAGAGGGGCTAAGCCCCTATCAGTCAAAAAACCATAGATTGGGGAGCTGGCCACCGGTGGCAAGGCATAGCTATGGGTATGCCTAATAGCATTGGCTATCAGTACGACTAGGTCATGGGATGGTCTGTGGACCCCCCTTGTGCCCATTATTATTATTTTTTATTTTTAATATTTTTCAAATGATTTAAAATTTTGAATTAAAAAAATTAATAATATTTTACAATTTTTTTTAACTTTTTAATTACTTTTGTACAAACGCCCTAGATGGTTGTACGATTGAGCTGGGATTAATTTTTTTGTATTACTTTTATTTTTTTGAAATAGGGAAAATTTTATATGAATCTTTGTTTCTCATCTATCCTAGATCTAATGGTGAGCTTCATTTTATCCCAAGAGGTCATCCATGAAATTTCCTCTAAAAAACCCTCAAATTAAAGCACAATCCAATAAACCCTTTTTTACCCAAATTTTGCATGCCTCAAATCTGCAATAAACCAAACAAATCTTGATAGCCCAAATCCCAAATCTACATAGTACCTTGTACATTGCCTCAGATATATCTTTCATATCCATGGGTTTAAATTTTTACCAAATCTACTCAAACAAGGGTTATAACAAAAAAATGGAAGCTCACACTTTCCATCAACCATGAAAGCTCTGACACCACTTGTTAGGGAATAATGATCATACCCATAATATTAATCTATTTCATAAATAAACCCATGAGAGAAAATAATGCATGAAAGCTTATAGAATAACCATAATGCATAGATCAAAATAGACAAGCCACAAGATAACACAAGATATACCCTAGAAAAACCCTTAAAAGGGAAAAACCCAACTTACAAAAGCATCCATACTCCATCTATTATTCAACAATAAAATATTACAAGAGTTACAATGAATACCTCTAAAGCATCAAGCCTCTCTAGTGCATCCTCCATGTGTCCAAACATGAATCCACATATCCCATGCCATGCTTCACATATGCACTCGTTAGATGACTCAATAATGACAACCCACTCACCTAACAAACCTTAACCATTAAACATGTGAGTTTTTGTAGACACAATTTCACACAAATACAATCAAGTGGTAAGATAAAAACATGTACCACAAAACCATGTGAATACAAAACCACTGACCCCTCTTTTAATATTGGGTACTAGCTTCTCACTTTATTAATGAAACAAATAAAATAGGGTGTCTCTTAATATGGAATGGGAAAACCAATAATGTGTGAGGTGTGTGATATATATGGAACTATTTTCCTTTATATCATTAGGAAATGATATCCACACAAAGAATTGACTTACAATCCTTAGATGAGTCAAATTAATGAGGGAATCTACTAATTTCCTTATGATTGAGGATGGGGGCATCATCCTGAACAATACTTTTGGGAGTAAAATTAAAAATAGTAAATCAACTCAATTGTGTCCATTCAAACTAGAAACATCAATTTAAAACATAATACAAATAGAAACAACAAAGTTTTGATAGATCTAGAAATGACAGAGTGATGTGTACCTATCACCAAAATATAGATTTTGAAGGCTAAATGGGACTAATTCGCCTATAGGCGAATGGGTCTTTGTGCAGAGGCTTTAAAAAAACTTAGGATCCTTTGGTGTTAGTCTGTAGCTTCTATTTGATCCAAGTTTTAGTGCCAGAAAGACAAAAAAAATATTTGTAGGTGACATTTCATAAATTGATGGCAACTTTGACAACTTTTTGGAACTTTGAGAAATTTTCCAAATTTTCTCTTCAAATGATCTTCAATCCTTCTTCAACCTAAGATATACACCACAAACACGAGGGATTTTTTTTTTGTTTTTGGTGGATGGGGGTTCACCTTGGTCAAACCCCATTCTAGTAATTAAAGTTCTTGAATTGAAATAATGAAACATGAAAGGAATGATGAATGAACAATGTTATGTTTCAACTCACCAAAACCTTGAATAAACCTTTGGAGGACTAAAATGTTGATCTTGATCTTGCACCAAATGGCTTCAATGGATGTGGATCTTGATACTTGAAATATGACCTCAATGTTGGCATTCATTTTTGTTAGGTTTCCTCTTCAAAAACATAATTTATTAGGCTTGTAAATGTAAAATAGGGCTTATTAAGGCATAATTAAGTCCAATTTAATTGAGGTGACCCAAAAAATTTGTAAAAATGTAAAGGAGTACATTTTGAAACACTACATTTAGCCCCCACATTAGTGAGAGGTTGACCTTGTGTCAAACTCAAACTAAAGTAGACACTCAATATAGGTCTAATTGGACAACTATTGGAAATATAAGATGAAAAAGGTCAAAGAGGATGATCAAGCCCCCAAGATCTAATATCTCATGAAAAATCAACAAAGGCAGAAGGAGACACATACCTTTGTTAAGTATGCAATAAAAATGACAAGATAGTGAATCATACAATGTTAAAGACTAAAAGAAAGAATAAAAGAAAGAAGGGATGGATCAAGCCTCGACTGTTTATCCAACTTCATGTGGATCAAGCCTTGGTTTTTTGTCCAAAAACCTTTACAAATAGAAACCCATTTTACACTATCTAAACAACATGCACTCACATGAGCTAGTGAAATGTGTTTTCCACTAGCTGAGCCTTAGTTTGTGGCTAGCTAACCATACCAAAGCTATACCTCCTAATGAAAGGAATAAAATTTTCATTAGCTATGGTTTAGGACATAGAACAAAAATATTTTTCACTTCTCATTCAAGGAAACCCTAGAGATCTCAATCCAAAGATGAAGTAGGGGAAAGCGATCTTGCAATAGGATGTCCTAGTGTATGATTAATTATTAAAGAGGGGTTCACCACCAAGCTAGGGCTTGGAAAGAAAAATGACATGCAAGATCAAATATGAAACCTAATGACATGCAAAGCTTTACTAAATGACCTAAAAATGAATGCAAAATAGAATATAAAATTGGAAAAGTACAAAGGTGCACTTGGAAAGTTGTAGAAAATTGAATGAAGTCCTAAAATGCTGAAAATACTGAAATTAATGCAGACTGGGACTTATATGCCAGACTAGGTGATTTAATCCCAGATTCAAGTTTCTGGGTAGGAATAGAAATGTGGAAAAGACAAGTCTGAAACTCTTGAAATCTACAAATTTGACTATACTAGGACTCATATGCTAGAAGTGGCATATCAGTCCAATTTGGGATTTTCAAAGGATTAGGATATGAATTTTCTCCCCAATCTCTGCTCTGCCTTGTTAATTTTATTTTCAGATACAAATTGTTGAATTCTTCTCTATCGGTGTCTTCCAATGATCTTCTAAACAAGGTGAAAATTTGGACAACTTTGAGAACTTGAAAACTTCTTTCCAATCTTTCCCTTCAATATGTTTTCAACCTAGATATGCAAATCACATACTAAAGAGAGGGGAAAATGTTGTTTTATTAGTGGAAAGGGATTTTCCTTGGTCAAACCTCATTTTGGTAATCAAACCTTGTAGTGAAATCAAATGAGATAAAGTTGAACCACCAAAAATATATACAAGAATGGAAAGAGGATTCCCCAAATAGGCCCCTAGGGTTTTTCACCTAGGAGCTATTGATTAGGAAATGACCCTCTTTCCACTTAATGTTATTCTTTTTGGGCGAGTTCATTCAAAGTTAGGGGTTGTGTTTTGTGTGATTATGTCTAAATGAAATATTCTAAGTGCTAGAAATGGAAAATGGAAAGTAAATGCTAATGAAAAACCTAGGAAATGCAACTATACTGGAAAACACACTATGATATGCCAATGATCTAAGAAATGTAAAATAACTGTAACAAAAATAAACTGAAATGAAGGGATGCACTTGGAGTTTCAAGAGGGATGGCATGAAGGTCTATAATCATAGAAAAAATATTCCAAAAGATGAGGAAACTTATGCCATTTTGGGCGACCTAGTCCTTCTGTCGGGAAAATCTGTTGGGACCCGTTTCTGCCAAAAGGGTACTCAGATCTATAGAAAACTAGAAAATACTTGTATGGTGGGACTAGGTCACCACTTATGGTGACCTATTTCCTTTCAACCTTTTAGGAAGTCTGAAAGTGGAATATGAAGGTCACGGTTAGCACTTTCTACTTCTCCAAGTGTCTAGATCTAAAATTGTGATTCTCGGCCTATAAGAGACTTTTAATGGATGTTTTTCCCTAGCCAACAAGGAGGTGTCTCCAAAAAGTCTTAAACCCACTCTTGAGTGATCTCCAAGCTTCCAAGATACCTAAATATACAAACACACAAAGGAGGAAGAAGAAATGTTGATTGTTAGAGTATGGGGGCTTGCCTTGGTCAAGCCCCTTTGTAGATAATTAAATCAAATGAAGAGAATGAAATAAAGCATCAAATATGGAATGATGGATTCAATACCTTTCCATGATGAGAGATCTTGAGTTGCAGAAATGGAGGATTCAGCCCTTGAGTTCTTCAACAAGACGTCTTGATGACTTAGAATGTAGAAACCGTAGCTTGCTTGAGAAGAGTGGTGGATGAGTGCTTGAGAAGATTGAGTAAGGAGAAAAATGAGATGGAAGAAGTGAAAAATGAGGGAAAAAACCTTATTTATAGATGTTGTGACCTAATTTCCCCTAAATAATACCACATAGGCTGACCTTAGGGTTTAAGAGACCAAAATCTCAAAAGAAATTAAGTTTATTTCAATTTTTATGCCACATGGGACTAGGTCACCAAAGGTGGCGACCTAGTCCACCTAGGAAATTTTAAAAAGTTTTTGGGGATTAAAGTGTGATTAATAAGGTTTGTCGGGATTGTCTCATGAAAAAACACTAAGATAGGACTTATAAGTGTATTAAGGGGTCATTATAGCATAATAAAGGGTTAATTAAGTGATGACAAGCCTAGGAAAGTGTGAAAATGTTTTACAACGCCTTACAAAACTTTGGAACAAGGCTTAGAAATGGGTGAAAAGAGGTTGAAAAAGGTCCATTATCCATAGGCAAAGGTCCAAATGAGTGAAAAGTGTCAAAGGCTACACTTTTTGGTGACACAAAAGGAATGATGAATGAACAAATATAATATTGCAATTCACCAAACCATAGCAATAAAGTGTTGCAAACATGTATGAATTGGCTCTAATGGATGTAGATCTTGAATCTTGATTGAATGTTGTAGATATTTTACATGATGCTTTGCTTGAATCATAAAGCCTTACATCATAATTGTTAGCTCAAAAACAAACATGATACATGATGAATTTTACATGATGCTTGATACTTGAATAATGCTCCAAAACACTTGATAATCAACTCTTTAAGGCTCTTGAATGCTATTGTAAGAACTTGAGTACTCTTGTGAACTCTTGAATGCTAAAATTTTCTATAATGCATGAATACTCAAGCTGTTAGGTAAAAAATGAGTGAAATAACCTTGTATTTATACTTGTTTATGCCAAATTTCCCAAAATTACAACACTATAAGACGAAATTAAATATAGGAGAATAAAATACTACCAATAATTTGAATTAAATTAAATTTTAGGCCACAGAAGACTCATACACCAAAAGTGGTGTATGAGTCCCACTGGCCAAGCTATGGGACACATATTTCAAGAAAAAGATTAAATTCATGTGAAATCAAGATTGAGGCCCCAAAACTTAGGTGGGACCCATAATGCCAAGGTGGTGTATGAGTCCAAGATCACTAAATTTGGGCCATACAATCTAAAAACACCTGAATTATGATTGGATGCTAGTTTATGTTATGACTATCCTCAGAAAGATGCATTAATTAAGGCTTGGGGATGCAAAATAAGGCATAAAGAAGCCCAATTTATTAATGAAACCCTAGATTAGTGTGAAATTGTTAGGATAAACTTTACACCACTATAAATAAGGAACAACTAGGTCTATTAGTTTACAAGGGCCCAAGACCTAATGTGAATGTGTTAAACACATTACAACATTAAATCAAGGAAACATTAAGCTCAGATTAATAAGGAGGACCCCAAAAAGTGTGAAAATGTCACAAATGAAATTTTTTGACAATACACCTAATAACTTTGATAATGCACCATAGATATGGTTACAAGGCTAGCAAGTTGCGTTATGCTAGGAACTCATGAAAAAGGCTCCATTGACAAGAAAGTTGTGTTATGCTTGGCAGCCTTGATACATGTAATAGGATATTCAAAGGGGTTTTTGTTAATTCATGAAGGTCTCACCTTAGGGAACGTCACACCTAATGTCTCCAAGAGGGGACTAGTCGAGAATAAAATGTTCACAACTTAGGAAATGCAATTTTAGCATCACCACTAAGAGGAACATCATATGCTTAGAGAGGTTGCAATCTTAAAGGACATCAAACCCAATGTCACCAAGAAGATGTGTCACATGAAACAAGGGGACCACACTAAGAAACATGAATAATAGTCAAAAATGTCAAAATGATAAAGCCAATGTATGCCCCCACTTTAAAGGAATTGCTAAACACCATGTTGTGAGAAATTACTTTAAAGTAGAAAATGATAAATTCTAAACAATAAAGAAGACATGAGAGATTATTTGGAAAGCCCTATGTCAAGCATATGTTTCCAAATGAAGCTAGATCATCAAAATGGGGTTGCCTCCAAAAGAAGTCCTAAAAACAAAAGGGATCCATGGATTCAAGGTCAACATATGTCTTTGCTACAATGCTATTATAGAGCATGGAAATGTCACCATTCCCCAACTACTCATAGAACTGGAAGAATGAAACATAGAGAGGGAAAAATAAAATAAAATTTGGTTAACATGGAAGAGAGTTAAATGTCTCAACGCCTTGTGTCATCCCCAAAAGGAAAACATAAGATAAAAGAAAAGATAAAGGTTTATGACATATATAAGAATATAGATACAAATAGAGGAATGAATATAAAGACATGCCAAATAGAATGGTATGGAGGATCACATTACGCACGTGCAATCACATACAAAGAACATGAACAAAAAGATAAATAAAATGCTAGTAAAGAACATGCAAGTCAACCTATAGCAGGTCATCTGCATCCAAATCTTGTTCATCATATGCAAAAGGAAAATAACTAGCCAAAGGGACAATCACAAGTGCCGAACTAGGACAAGGCTTATCTAAACCCCTTTCCCCCACTAAGTTTCAGACAAGAATCGGCCAAGGTGAGTGATGAGAATGTGCTCCTTACAATGTAAAACATGCAATAGTGAGTATGCTATGATTCTACAACTATCACATGGCAAGGAGAAAATCAATCAATTGTTAAGGGATTATTTGATCATATTCCTATGAAAATGGTCCAAATTCGCTAATGATTATATTTAAGGCATGACACTCATAGTAAGATGGCCAAGTGTTTAATCAAATGCACATTAATTAATTTTTGTATTCTTACCTTTTGTGTTTTATTTGATAGGTGGCAAGTAAATCAATCGTAGATGGAGAATTTGTTCCATTTTTCATTCAATTTATGTTTTAGTTTGCAAAAAATGGAAATTATTTGACTTTATAAGGCTTGGATTTCTTGCTTGGTTGGGTAACTTGTTGAAGTGGGTTTGGAGGAGGAAGACCTAAGATGATCCTATCATCCTTGTGAGGCATTGGTTGATCATTATGAAGGAGGACACTTATTTCCTTGGAAGATATAGATGGAGGAGAATCTTGCTATCCTAGTTCTTTGGTATCATCAACTGGGATTTATTCTCTAAGTAATTTGTGGATTTCATGCTCATTGGTTATGTCACATCCTTTTTTCCTTAATATTTTAAATCCTTGACCATAACTCTCATCTAACTTAATGGTTGTATTAGTAACTCGGTTGGTATAAGATATACGAGTATCATTATTACCCTTGTTAATACGTTCATTAATGATTGATGGTTGAGACTTTCTTTGTGTATCAATTTGAGGATGTACAATGTTGAACATATCAAGTGATGGAATTATAGGTGGTATTGGTTGTTGCATGGATGGGTAAAAGGATGCATTGTTCTCAAGATTGTGTAAGGAACCTTGTATGAGTTGTTGCATGCTATCTTCATCTTTTCCTAAGATTTGCACCTCAAGAGGAAATTCATTAGGATTAGATTGAGGATTATTAGGTTCCAGTCTAGTAATATAATTACCAAACACACAACTTGAGACATCAACCAAAGGCATTAAGGATTTTCATATATTACCCATACACATGTTCATGATGCAAGAATGAATTGAAATACAAGGAGACAACAAATTTTCAGATTTTAAACAATATATTTTTCTAATTATGCTATGAAAAAACCTAAAAAATGATTCCATATAATTCCACTTTATGTTTGAAATGCACTTGAATTGATAAATTAACCTTAATGCAAAAGATGATTAAAGAAAATAGAAATTCTAGAAATAAAAATAGAAACCTAACTGCAGAAACACATAATGAAAATAGAGAGTTTTAAGTGCCTAGAAATTTAGAAACAAGCTTGATTAGGGACTCATTCACCCATGGGAAAATGGGTCACCTATCATGGTTTTAAAAAAAAAAAACATATTTCTAAGTTGATGATTCTACGAAACGAAGAGAAATATGGGAGTCCCTTAGGTTTCCAAAAATGGAAAAGTGGATCCAAAAAGGGGAAAGGGTCCTATCTTTCCTCAATTCATTAGGAAATGAGATCCACACAATGAAATTCCAATCAACCTCAAGGTGAATCAAGTCGAAGTGTGAATCTACAAACTTCCCTCTTTTTCCAAGGACGAGGGTCTAGGACAAACAACACTTTGGGGAGAAAGATTTAAAATAGAAAATCAACTCCAAAATTTAATCTAAAAAGTGGATCTAATAGATTTAGCATAAAACTAAAGGAACCAATAATTTTTTTGGAAAAATTGAGAGTAATAATTTTGTGCACCTTTCAAAATTCGTTGTTTCTGTAAGTTGAACAGGGACATTCACCATAGGGAAAATGGGTCCTAGCTGGCTTTTCTGAAAAAATCTGAATCTAAGATTGAAGCCTAAAACCTACAATTCTTCCCTATAACTTGATATCTCTGCTCCCGAATTTGAATCTAAGCAAAATTCACAAAACAAAATTTTTTGTTTGTTGATGGATAAGGGTTTGCCTTGTTAAAACCCCAAGTTTGGTAATTAAAACTTGATGAAGAACATCGATCTGAAACATGAAATGTGTGTGCAATCCTAACCTTAAGTGCATATAATATTAAGAAAAATAATGTAAGGAAACCCTACTCAAGTGTGTTAGAATAGGATCCCTAAATGAACATTCACAATGATGAAGAACTACCTTAGGAGATCTCAAATCACCTTAATAATTCAAAAATCTGATTATACCTTCCTTAGGATGAAAGTAGAATGACAATAAAAGATAGATTCATTTATGAAACAAGTCATCAGACTTGGTTGAATGTCTTGTGCATCTCCCAAAACCTAGGATCCATCATGATCCTCTATAGGAATCTATCATCACTTCTTTGGAAATGCTCAATCTTGATATCAAAATGAGCTTGAAGACCTGCAAAAACAACTCAAATGTTTCTCCAAGACTTCACTTATGAATGCTTCTCCTTAATCTTGAATATTAATTTCTCTTGTCTTACTTGCTTATTCTAGTGTAAAATGAATGTGAGACATTGTTTTATATGCTTCTTATCTAATTTTCTAATTATTAGCTCTCGAAAGCTGACATGTGAAATTTGAATTTGAGAGATTGAAATGCCACCAAAAACATATCCAAAGTATAGTTTAAGGCACATAATGAGAACCCATTTTCCCATGGGTGAATGGGTCCCGACCTAAAACTTTAGGACTCCATAAATGTTGGGGCATTAATTTGATTCATAACATTTATTCAATGTGGGTTGTGGTTTCAGGAATTAAATAAAATTAAGTAAAATAGGCCTTAGGATACATGATAAAGGGGTATTAGGGGCCTATTAATGGTATTTTGATAATGCAATAATGAGAAGGTCACAAAAATAGGTCCAAATAAGTGTGAATTGTACTTTCTCCTAGAAAGGGGTACAATTTTATACACTAAATTTAGCCCCCATTTTAGTAGCCATATGATGCTACATACATATGCAAAATAAAGGAACTCTAACATAATTTATAAAAAGGATACTCATATGGATTCATTAGGGAGAATGAAGCCCCCACTATAGTTAGCTGCAAAACCAAAATGTTAGGAACTACATCATGCAACACATATTCATTAGTCGCTCAAAAATCCTCTTATCATTTAACTTCTATAGATAATCAAATTCAAGGGTAGATGTATGCCCCCTGATTTCACTCGCTTTATGGAGGTGGAATAAAGGTAGCCACAAAACCATATTAAATTACCTAAGTATTATCATAGTGTATTTATAGGTACCATACCACATAGTGGTAGACTATTTATGAGATTGGGAGCATAATTATGAACCCAATGCAACAAAAAAAATAAAAAACAGAGTTTTGTAGCCCCCAATATTTTTATTTTAATAAAATATACCTAAAGTAAAATATGCATCTTCATAAAAAAATTAGGCATATATGAGTGAAAATGACTCTTTTATCTTATTTTGGCATTTACCTTCTTGAAGTTTACCTTTGTGTAAAGTGATCCAGGATGTCAATCCGAAAAACCTATAGGTCTCCCAGACTTGATGTGCTTCGTGATGAGGTGGCATGATGCCCGATCTGATCTACATTGAGTAGATTCGTCACTACTTTGTCTTCATTTTCATGCATTTATAGTACTTTTTAATGTATTTTTAGAATATTTAGGAGCTTAGAAAAGATAGTTTCAAAGTGCCCATCTTTGTCACAAAGTGTCCATCTTTGTCACAAAGTGTCCATCATTGGTGCAAAGTGTCCCAATTTGGCACAAAGTATCCATCGTTGGCACAAAGTGTCCCACTTTGGGGCAAAGTATCCCACTTTGGCGCAAAGTGTCCCACTTTGGCGCAAAGTGTCCCACTTTGGCACAAAGTGTCCCACTTCAACACAAAGTGTCCAAGACCCCCATCCAAAAATGGTACATGTGTCCAAATTTGTCATAAAGTTTCCTAGAGCAACATTAGTGTACTTTTTAATTAATTTAATCAATATGTTTAGGATTTATTTAGTTTATTTTATATTTTAGATCCCTCCCCGATCCCGTCACCATCTCGAAGGAAAACAATTATGTTTCCTTTGAGACCTCCTCACATGGATATCAAAGGAGGATATTAGTGTCTTATAAGATACATGATTATTTTGGTCTTATGCTATGCCACCAGTGAGATACCATGACACCATGTTGCTAACCTTAGTAGAGAGGTGGGAAACTGATACTTGCACCTTTCATCTACTTACCAATGAGATGATCATGAATTAAGAGGACATACACCGCATTCTATGGTTACCCATCCATGATGAGTTTGTACACTCATTGGATGAGCACACACATGAGGAGATGCAAGATGATATATTATATTGTCTAGGGCACCCCATCTGGGAGTCAATATTTGAGCTCCACATTGAGCTAATATGTCTTCTACATGCATGAACACTATTGATTCGATGGATTATGATTGTCACCACAACACTCACATTGGTTCTAGATGGACAAGGGGCCCACCTAGATGGAGGGTTGGTGAAAATTATTCATAATATGGAGCAACATCAAACCGTTTATGCCTAGGGTCATAGTATGTTGGAACATATGTACTAGGATCTCGAGCAATTCATTTACTAGGAGCTTGATAGTATAGTGCAATGTAAACTCTTATAGGTTTGGTGTCTTAAGCATATCACATGCACTAGACCCATACGTTATCCTACAATAGTAGCCATGGGCTAGCCACGTGCCTACAATTATCCATTGAGGCAGGCATGGCAAGAGGGATATTTTCTTCACTAGTGTATTAGATTTGATCTATTGGAGGAGGGTGATATCTCATTGAGACCATATCTTAGGATACCATAGTGGGCAGATGATAAACATGATCTATTTAGAATTCAACATGATCAGTTTCTTCTAGGGTGACATGACTATATAGTGAGACCTTTCCATTATGATCATGTCATGTGCCAATTTAGACAGATACAAGTTCCATTACAAGCTCGCCCCAAGTATCCACAATCAACACAAAGTGCCCCTAGACCTAGAGACACCTGTCATCTTACTATTGAAGATGTGTACATTAGTGATTCAAAGGACGAGGACCATGATGTTCCCCAATCTCTGATGTTGATGATATAGGAACCACACTGACCTATGACTAGTGGTGGGTAGGAGCATGACCATTTGACAACTTTCATAGAAATCACCTTGTGGTCCATACAAGACCACTTCTTGGGTGCAAAGATGACATGGATGATGAGAAGGTGGATGGTGACATAGATGATGATGATACAATTCTTGATATATTTCTAGATGAGGAGGAGGAGGATACCCAGTCTATAAGTGAGGTATTGATGAAATAGATGAGGATCCAATTTATCTCGAGCGGAGAGATCCACCTCCTACACGGGTCACTAGATCCTATGCAACAACCACAAAATTGATCCATATTTACGAGTATGGGGAGGCTAGTGGTAACAAGCCATCCACACTTCCAGGATAGGAGGGAATCATTGCTACACAGTTATACCCCAACTAGCGGATTGTAGATCTAGGGGATGATGTGATATTTGTGCTTTTATTACATTTTCACCTTAATGTATATGATTTATGTATATCATGATGTGTACCAATATTTTTAATGATTTCTATCTTGTAGGGCCCACATGAGAGTGTCTTGAGCTCTACCAACGGTGACTATCGAGAGAGTTCCTCCATTGTGTATAGAGGATGATATACCCTTAGAGTACATTCCCACACCTTTTGTGAGGCAACATCCAAAAATATTCAAGCTAGTAGTGATATTAGGTGCAACATACAAGAGTGCCACCAGATGTGTTGACCAAGTTCTAGCAAATATTTGAGCACTTCAAGCATCTCAAGGTTAGACTGATAGCAGGATGGAGGATTCCCTATGAGAAAATATCTTAAGGCTATAGGGGGAGCTATGGGAATCCATGAGTAGGTCACAATTTCATTCTACTATATCTTGACAGACGTGGGAACCAGACCCTGAGGGGTCTAGCAACCATAGACCCCACTAGTATTGTATATATTTGTACTTGAACTCTTTATTCATGATATATATATATATATGAGCACTTTTGTTTTGTTCTTATGAACTTATATTGAATTATATTTCAATGTGATTTATTAAATAATCCTTAGATTATTTAATAAATGTATTCACAATCTAATGTTTATGTGACTAATTAAAACACTTAAGTTTAAATTAGATGCTACATTGTGATTGAGTATGCTATGTTAACTTAAATGAACTTATGATCTAACTTATAGAACATTAAATGCATATAAGGATCTAATATAACACAAAACACAAGATGAATTTGAATAGTATTCAAACTAAAGAAATAATTCAAACTAACTTTGAATAGTCACCTTAAACTCTAAGACACGTGAAGATTGTTTGTCAAAGAATGAAGCAATGTGAGATAAAAATAGAACACTATCTACTTAATATAACACAACTTCTTTAATAACATACTATTCAATGAAGATTCTAGGTGTAGTACCAATGCAAATAAAAGGAATTGATAGGTTCTTTTAGAGGTGTACCATCCATTTCTATTAATGTATATGCACTAGATCAATAATCTTTGTCAATTACATAAGGTCTTAGCCAATTAGGTCTAAATTTTCCTTTTTTATTTAGGGAAACATTTACATTATGTTGATTCTCATACAACACCAAGTATTCTCTATTAAGTTCATGTGGGATGAAACAATCATTATAAATACATTGCATTCATTTGGAGTAAGCTTGGAGATACTCAAGAGCATTGATACGTTGTTCATCAAGAATTTCAAGATGATGCAATCATTGTTATTTATAGGTATTGTAATTGATAAGCCCTTTAAGAGAAATTTGTAGTGAAGGGATTTATAACTCCAAGTGAATTATTGCATTGGCACCATAGAAAAGGTTAGAAGGAGTGTCTCCTGTAGATGTTCTAATACTTGTATGATAAGCAATAACGCATAAGTTAACTAAGTGTGCCAATCTTTATTATGCTTTCCTACTATTTTTCTTATGATTTGTTCAAGAGTTTTGTTGGTTGATTCTCATTGACCATTTAATTTTGGGTAATACAATGTTGAAAAATGATGTTCAATATGAAATTTTTCCAAGAATCACTTCATTTCATTTTTCTTAAATGGAGTTCCATTGTCCAAAACAAATGTGGAAGGAAGACCAAAGCGAGCAATAATGTGTTCAAATATGAAATGACATATTATATCCGCTATTGTGGAGTGAAGAGGGATAGATTCTACCCACTTTGTGAAGTAATTTATTGTAGTAATTATAAAGGTATGTCCAATAGAAGAGGGTGGTGATATTTTTCCAATAATATCCAATCCCCAAACTGAGAATGACCAAATAAGAAATTTGGCATGAAGCTTAGAAGTAGGAGGATGAATCAATTTTTTTTGTTCTTGACATTTATGACATTTCTTAATGTGGAAAAAAAATCTTGTTCCATATGTCTCCAATAATATCCTATATAGATTAAATTTTTCACTAATGATCTCCCTCCAAAATGTCCTCTAAAAGCACCTGCATGAACTTCTTCAAGTGTTATAGGGATTTTGGATTGTTTAAGACATCTAAGAAAAAGACCATTAAATGATCATCTATATAGAAATTTTGCTAGGATTATGTACTTAGATACAAGTTTTCGAAGACGAGTTGAGTGTTCTTAGTTGTAAGATCAGGAAAGGTATCATCTTTTAAGTAATTAAATATCATTATGTACCACTCACTAGATTTTTTGACATCAATTACTAACACTTATTTATCTTTATATTCGATCAATGGTTTTAAAATTATTTGGATTGCTAATGTGAAATCAAGAAAAGGATCCTCAAGAGATACAAGGGAGGTGGCACTCTCCATTGCATTTGCATGTTGATTATCCTTTCGGGGTATGTTATCAATCATGTATGATTCAGATTTATCTAATAATGTCATCGTAAGGCCTTTGTATCGAATAATTTTATCATGATTTTCTTGATATGAACTATTTATTTGTTTAATGACTAATAGTGAATAATCAAATATGTAAATGTGTTGAATACCTAAGGCTAATGCCGCACGTATACCAACAATTAAATCTTCATACTCTGCAGTGTTATTCATGTATAGGAAGTTTGGATGAAAGGATAAGGGAATAGGATTTCTTGAAGGAGGAATTAATATAACCCCAGCTCTAGAGCTGGTTTGACAATTGGAGCCATCAAAGTACAATTCCCATGTTTCTTTTTCTTTTCGATAGTCAACACACTTTCATCAGAAAATGAGTCCATATTTGGTAATGCTAAGGAAGAAGGAGCATCGAATAAATGGCCGGTTAAGGCTTGTCCTTTGATTTTTTGTTTGAGAGACAAATTTAAGATCAAACTCATTTAACAACATAACCCATTTAGCTAAACATCTTGATAAATCAATTTTAGAAAAAATATGTTTTAAAGGATCAAACTTTGTCATCACATGTATTTCCATGTTTAATAAGTAATGTATCAATTTACTAGTAGCAAATACCAGAGCCAAAAATTGTTTTTCTATCATTGTATATTACGTCTCATAATCAATGAAAGTTTGGCTAATGTAATAAACAAGATTTTCTCTACCACTATCATCTTGTTGAGCCAACAATATTGTTATAGCATGGGCTTATGCTACTGTGTAAAGGATGAATGGTTTTTCTTGCATAGCGGGTTGTAAAACAGGTGGAGTAGTGAGATAGTCTTTCAAAATCTCAAAGGCCTATCTATAATACTCATTCCACTTAAACTCAACCTCCTTCTTAAGAAGTTGTCTAAAGGGTAATGTTTTGTCTACTAAGGATGCTACAAAACAATGAATACCTTTAATTCTCCCTTATAGAGTAAAAAATTGAGAGATGTTTTTAGGAGGTGGCATGTTAATAATAGGATTGATTTTTTGGTGTCCACCTCAATGCTTTCATTAGATACTGAAACATCAGAAATAGGGGGCCTTATATTTGAGCAGATAGAGTTCCTCCTTCCCACACTTGTTTCACTCAAGGAAACCTTAGAGATCTCAACTCAAGGATGGAATGAGAGGAAGAGATCTCTTAAAGGTTGTACTAGGGTATGATTAGAGATTGTGAATGGTGTTTCTATACTTGCACAAACATAGAGAACAAACACAACATTAGATCAATGTGAAAAGTAAGAAGCAACATTCCCCATGAAATTAGATTTAAGCATCAAAATAGGAAAATAAATGAATAAAAACACAATGAAAGCAATTGAATCCTATTCTAATGAGAAAAATTTCAATCCCATGAGGGAATTGGTGTCATTTATGTGTAGGAAATGACCCTTTCCCAACTCCTTGATGTGATTTGATGATCTTTGACAATGACTGTTGATTCCTTGAGGATTTTATCCAATAACCTAGCTATGAGAATATGCAAATTGATAAAAATGCCTAAGGATAGATGGAGATGCTATGAACTTTGAAGATAATGATGTTGCACAAGTTGTTGATCCTCAATTCAAAAGAGAGCCTCCTATAAATAGGAGATAATGATGGAAGAAGATGCAAAATGGATGAATGTGGGATAAAATAACAACCAATGAGAGAAGGCCACTTGTCAAGATGTGATTGGAGGAGGAATGAACACATTTTGATGAATGTGCACATAAATTCTATTAGATTCAAATTTATATTTGATGAAATGAAAAGTTGAAGGGAGAGAGGAATGGAGTAAATGTAACTTGGCTAAATGAAAATGACATGTAATATGCCTTTAATGCCTTGTTGGAAGTACTCATCCTTTTGGAAGGATTTTTAAATTGGAAGTATATTCCACAAAAGATGACTTTTTGAATGGAAATTGATGAATTAATAAATCAATTAAATTGATGAATTAATAAATCAATTAAATTGATTTATTGTGTAAGTTACAAAATCTAGAGGATTGGAGTGGTTAGGATTAGGATTAATCATGATTTGATCAACTTAAGTAGAAATTAGATGATTTGACAATTTTGACTTAGATTTTAGGATTTATTTAAATAAAAGCTGAGAGGAAAATGATTTTGGATTTAATTAAATAAAGATTGATTTATTTAATTAAAGAGAGTGATGTTAAATTTAAACCAAATAAAGGTTAGTTTATTTGATTTAAAAAGATGACCTTAGAGATTTAATTAAATAAAGTAAATTATTTAATTAAAGGAGAGACTATATGATTGATTTAAATAAAATGATTTATTTAATTAATAGAGAAGAATGACTTAATCAGATAAAATTGATTTATTTAATTAAGAAAGGAAATATGATGAATTTAATCAAATAAAGATTATTCAATTAAATTAATTAGTAAAGGGGGTGATTTAGGAAGAAATGATGTTAGTAAGATCAGGATCAGGTGTGTAGCATCAAATTGTATATTTTTCATGTCTACATTTTTCCCCTCTTTGAAGCAATGTACTTGTTGTGTTGGTTCAAAGAATAAACTGCTATGATCAAAATTAAAATATAAATTGATTTTTTGGATGCCCCACTATTGCCCCAACGAGAAGGATTATGCTAGTATATTTCCCCCTCGAGAGATTGGATGAAAATTTGGATTTGAGGTTCAATTTCGTGAAAAAGAGGTTCAAGATGGATCAGATCAGATTTAATATAGAGAAATTTGATGATGTATAGATAGTCATTGGCCATGGGTAGCCTCATGTATATTATGAGATATCACACCTACTTTAGAAAGAAATGTGAGTAAAGATCGAAGAATAAGAAGAATAAGGTGATGAAAGGAGGATCCACTAAGTCTATATTATTAATGATGATGATGATGATGATTTTCTTATTAGGAATTGGGATTTTAAAAGGGCCATTTACCTTATGTTTGATAATACACATAGGTATGATGCATCAAGGTATTAAGAACCAAGATGGCGTTGTACCTAGTGTGATGGAATTTGACTCGACGGTCAGATAAGAATACTCTTGTTCACACTTGACCTACACAATATTATTGAGGACTTTTTTCATATATTCTAAACATCTTAGACCAAAACATAGAAAAGAAAGACTTCCTATGTGGTCAACAAGACATTTAAAACACCCTCCCTACAAACCAAACAAAGCACGCATGACAAAGTTATTTTACAAGATTATCCAAAAAGCACAACAAATAAAAATATAATGATCATTGCCCCACTTATTTTTATCTAAAACCTATTTTGATTAGGCATCATAAAGAGGTCATTGGAATGAATGCAAAATAAGATAAGTCAAAAGACCAAGATAAAGAAAACAAACAAAATAATGTTCTTCATACAACTAGCCAAGATTGAACTACAGTGATGATTGATGTTGATGTCCATTGTAGGAAGGATGCATCCTAGGAAATGTTGTGATCAGGTGATGATGAGATTGACTGGATGATAAACTATTGATACTCTGAGTTGATTAACTTGCTAACTTAGTGACCTAGACTTGAGACTTTGACAATTGAGCTTTCACTTTTGAAGCTGCTAGACTTGCTTCTGATTGTTTTTCCAAAGGATGAAAATGACGATTGATTTATTATGAGTGAGATTAATGTGGGTGAAAGAGAGATGAGATGGATTCACCATTTTGGGTTTTTCAAATATTTGGATGTTTTTGATGTTTTTGAAATGTTTTGAGGCTGTTTTGATTTTCAATTTTTTTAATTTTTTGGGATTTTTAAAGATTTTATGAATGTTTTTGGATATTGTGTCTCGAGGGCTGATCAAAGATTAGCCTTGCCTACATTTAAGCTCGAAGATGATGTAGTTCAGATACATTTTTTTGTGATGTTTTTCTGACATTTTGACGTGTTTTTGGATTTTGATATGTTTTTGATGTTTTTGGATTTTTGCATGATTTTGATGATTTGGATATGGATATGTGTGACACTATCAGTGATCTAATTTGAGATTTTTTTGAAAAAAAGCTACGATTGATTTATTTATTGATGGATTGATGATGATAACATTGTTGAGGATACACAACCATGCAAGGATAGTGTTAAGCAGTTGACACGAGGATGAAATGATGATCGATTGATTGGATTGATGATGATAATATTGTTGAGGATACACAAAAATGCAAGGATAGTGTTAATAAATAAATGGATTAGAAAGGATATCCCAAGATGATGATGGATTGGTTGGATTTGATTGATTGGGATTTTGAAGCTTGATTTGGAACAAAATTTGTTTTGAATGATTTGATGTGATGCTGAAGTGCATATTAGATGCAACAGATATTGATTTTTTGGATTGATGTTTGATGAAAGATAATGCTTGATAAGGAAAATATTCTCATTAAAATATGCCATGGGCTAGTGATCTATATTTTAGGTTCAAAAATGCTTTGACCAATTTGACTTTATGTTTGCTAATGTTTGGATCATCACATAAGTTAGAGGATATAGATCAAGATGTAAATATCTGCCCCTAGTGTCTAGCAATGTTTGAAAGGCCATGGGTGGATGCTTGGGTAGGTGGATGGATGGATAGATATGGTAAGAATGCAAAGGATTCCAAGGATTATCTTGTGACAAGATAAGGTGTTCGAACAAAGGATTCTCATTTGGATAATGCTTCAAGGCTCAGATAATGTTGGGTAGGATAGGATCAATGGAAATGATGAATGTCAAGATGTTTACCACAAGCAAGTGTAAAATGTGCACCAAAATTTTTCAAGATCAAGATAATTTGGAAGATGGATGGCAATGGGTTGGAAAAGGATTGGATAAATGGTCCATGGATGAATGGATTTAAGATGGATGCAATGTTGGATTTATTATAGCTGGGATGAGATGCTTCCAACTGAATTGGCACATGTAGATACTCGATTCTACACATGACGCCTATTTTCTAGGTTTTCATCATGGTACCTACCCAAAGCACCATTGTAGTGGTTTTTACTAGCGGATGGTTTTTCTCTTTATTGTTTTCAATCCTTTTTCTAATTTTTTTGGATTTTTATATTTTTGGAATTTTTGCTAAAAGATTTTAAGCTCATGTTGAACCAACTGGTGGTGTCGATGTAGATGCTTATATCATAGGGTTCCATCAGTATCTTGCTTGAAGAAGTTGCCTTCCCAAGATACGTGCACTTGAATGCAACTTTTGAGATTCCTGATCTACTTTGTTGATACCAGAATTAACTCTACCTTTGTGCGCACATCGTGATAAAGTGCCTTCTGAATACTTATGATGAAGGGTTTCTACCAATACATGGTCAATGTGAGAATTGGATATAATGTGTGGAGGCGTGGATGGAGTGTGTTTAGGAATAAAATATGGATTGGTTGATAGTTTGGAACCTTTGACTCTCCAAACTTGGGAAAATGAGCAATAATGGGTGGATATGGAAGTGTGTGTGGAATTACGACCAACTGCTCGATATACTTTGTATGTTGCTTGAGAAGCCTTCTTTTTTCTTTGTGGATGGATACTTTTCCCTTTTTAATTTTTCCCAATTGTTTCTTTGACTAATGGAGTTTGATAGGGATAATCATTATTTGTATTCATTGGTATCCACTTCTATTTGATTTTTCCTTCATGCTTCACTACTTCTTTTTCTTTGATGATGTTTTTCATGATTTGATTAAAATATTTCTTTTGATGTTGGTACCAATTCGTGGATGGGGTGATGGATGGATGAAGATTTCTGACATAACTGGTTGTAGTATTGGCATCAGTTTCATCATAAGGATTCTTCATGCTTCCTATGTTGACACTTGTACTAGATAAAATTTCCCCCAGTATTATAGAGGTATCACTGATATGTTTAGATCCCTTAATTTCCGAATAACCAAGACCGTGATGCTTAGGATTGCCAATAATCTGTATTGGTTCTAGGATACCCTATTCATGTAGGCCTAATCCTGTGCCTTGATAATTTATCTTTTGAAACATTTTATTTGCAATAGGATGTGATTTACCTTGGAAACAAGGCACTAATCCTTCTTTTCTCTATGGTGGATCTTCAAAGGTGACAAACTCTTCATTGATAAGATAGATTTCCCTTAAAAAGGTAAGTGATCCAAGTTTATAAGTGATAGGATCCTCCATCTGTGGGATAACTTCATGATTGATATCTTTGGCTTGATCTTGGGAAATATCATATTTTAATGCTTCTTCAAGAGGTATTGATGATCCAATTTCCACACAAAATTCCTCCTCTTGATTCATTTTCGATATGTCTTCAAGGAATGTTTTTGATTCACAACTTCTATAGAAGCCTTCTTTATGACCCCTTTCTGATATGTTTATAGATTTTTCTATATCTTGATCAGGTGTGTAAATGTTAAGAGTAGGATAATCTTGTTCCTTTGTAATCATATCAAGAGTATGAGACTCTTGTTTTGAATGAAGATCATCTACATTCCCATCCAAAGAAATAATATTATGGGTAGATAGATGAGTATGTGCTATATGGATATGATCATCATTTGTGACATCTTGTATAGATAGGAGAGTGGCCATTAGATCATTGTAGTATCTTGGAGATGCAAATTATTGATCTTGAATGATTTTGGAATTTCTTTTGAAATTATTTGGATCAAGTTCTTAACATGGGCCCATTTCAAAGGATGGATTGCTTATAAAGGGTTCTTGGACATTGTCATTAGGTATGGAAAGTGTCTCAATATCCTTTTGATCTTTGACTAGATTTGGATCTATTGTTGAGTTGAGGATTACTTCAATATCTATAACCATGAGGTAAAATAATGTCAATATGTCTTGGGAAGGACCATTGCTAGACCTTAGTGGAAGATGTTGATCATTCTTTGGAATACGTTCTTGAGATGTTTCCTATAATTCATTAGGTGATGTAGAGACATTGTCAACATGATCATTGGTGGATAGATCATGGATTATTTCAATAGGATCAAATAATGTCAACATGTCTTGAAATAGATCACTAAAAAGTGGCTCTTGATGAATGTTGATTTGATCATTGGATGGGGTAGATATATCTTCACAGTGCTCATTGATGGATTGATTTTGATCATTGTCCTTAGAAGTTATAGTGGAGAGATTGTTAATGTTTTCAACCATAAGATAAAATGATGTGAACATTTCTTGAATTGGATCATTGTTGGGTATCATTGGTTGGTTTTGATCATGATTGAAAAGTGACTCTTGATATATGTTGATTTGATCATTGGAGGAGATGGAAACATCTTCAAGGTGCCCATTAATGGGTAGTTGTGATTGATCTTTGAGATGTGATGACTGATCTTTGAGATGGGGTGATTGGGTTTGTTGTTGATGTTGTTTATATCCAACCTCTTGATATTGGAGATATTGTTCTTGATATGGTTGTAGAGACAACTCAATGCTTTGATGGCATGGTTCAACCAATGGAAGAGTGTATCAATTTTGGGGTGGAGATGTCTCTTGGTGATATGAATAAATGAGTTTTTTGAGTGTAGCAATTTTGTTTCACAAGATTTGACTTTGAAATTCTTGATATCATTGACTTGGTTGTTGAGAAAGAATATTTGGCATGTATACTTATGGTGTTTAAATGGAATCATGTATGGATTGATCTTGAATAATGTTCTGATTTGGTATGATGTTTAGATTTGGAATTATTGGTTGATATTGAACATTTTTGTGATTGGGAAACACATTGCTTGGATTTAGATAAATTTTATTTTGCATTGAGTTACCTTGAATTGGATCAATACATGGAGTTGTCAACTAAATGTTTGAGGAAGGATTCATCCATACACATTTAGCCAAAAAAAGTGATTTTGATTTTGATTCAAGGTCTTAACAAAAGTCTAATATGAACGATTTTTCCAAACTTCCAAAGGTTGTTTGTGAGATGGGATTTTATTGATGTTTGATATGGATGAAATGATTGGTTTTGATCCTAAATTAACCTAAGAAGGTATTTTTTTAGTAGACCAAGATATTGAAGAACACGCTTTTGCCTAAGAGTATTTCAAACCAAAAGACCAATGTTTGCATGGAAAACCATATGACTAAAAGGTACCAAGCACATGTGTGGGGTTCAATTGTTTCTTAGATTTTGATTAATGACTTCCTTTTATCAAAAACAATTCTTGATTAGGTTTTTTCAAAATAGTGTCTAATGTCCTAACTTCTTCTCATCCCACAAAATCCATTATGTGGAAAATCGAGGAAATTAAGGAAAAAGTTTCCTAATGTTGACTTTAGTGAGAACAAATTATGATAAAACCCAAGTACTTAGATGTCTCTAATGATGGAATCCCTAGGGAAAGAAAGAGCACTTGTATTTGTTCTCCCTAAATTGTTTGAAATTTTGGAGACTTCGTGAATGTTTGTTTTCAAATGTTTTGGATTCAAGCAAAGTATTATGATTCCAAGAATATGCACAATCCTAGGATGAAAAGAAAAAATATTTGTTTGGTTCCCACTTGGATAAATCTAGCTAAGCTTACTCTTAACAGATGATTAGATGCTTGACCACATAGGCTCCCCCTTACAATTCACTCACTTCTCATGTCAGCCAAGCATCACTGCCCATGAATATCCCATGTCATACTTCTCATCTCTACTAAAAGTCATAAGGATGTGGGGTGGCTTCAGAATGACCGTTCTTGCACCAACAAAAAATTAAGGATTTTGGCCTTTCTAAAGAAGGGGTTTTCATGTGGGCATTCCATTCATAGGGGACCATCCATGCGGCAAGAGACCATTGTTTCCCTTCTTGTCGAAATGATCCTCGTGATACTTGAACTTTCCTCGAGTACCTAGACTTATATACTGGATGGAAGTTGCTTGGCTTTAGCGTGTTACCGATTGGGTTGTTCCCTGGGGTGATTAATTTTTCCCACCAAGTCAGACCTCTAGGGATAAACAAAAGGGAGCAAGTACATTCATAGTTCGATTGATCTTCGTTGAGAAACAAAGAGAGAACACTCACAATGCACTCCACAAACACTCACAAGATTTATTCAATTTTAAGAAACCAATTTGAAATGTGGAGGTAATATATTATACAACCTAATATCAACAAAGGAATTTTGATTCTAAAGATCTATATAGAGTGTGAGAGAAGTGCATACATCTTTTTGATGATATTATTTTGTAAAATAGATTATAAAACATAAAACAAACACACAAGTTCATTTTAACCACAAGGCAATAGTATGGATTCTTTTTAAGAACCAATTTGGAAGTGTGATAGTTATTTTTTCATTGATTAAACCCCCAAAAAAATCTAGTGAGTTTTCCTATGATTCTTTTTAACCTTTTGTCTTGTTCTTTTTAAGCCCAAACGAAATTTAGTAATCCTAAGAGAAAGAATATAGAAAATCCTTGAGAGGGTTTACAATTTCACCCCAAAGTGTTTAAAAACACTTGATACAATGAGATGATAGAATAATAAAGAACCCTTGACCTTCATTTTCCTTCAATTTTGATCAAGAAACTTCTTTTTTTGGTAGATTTCAACAATTGTCAATTTTTTCCATTTTTGGTAATTTCCCATGCATAACTTTGAGAGTCTTGCTTTTTTCCAAAAACTTCCTAAAACTAAGATAGGATGAATTTCCAGCTAACATCCTAAATTTGAAACATGATTTTCAAGTTATTAACAAAAACGACTTAAAAAAAACTAGAAAAGAACACTAAATTACCATTTTGAGGGCCAAGATGAAAGTTTCAAGCCTCAGAAAAGTGCCAAAATGGCCACCAATTGACTCAATGTCAATTGGGAATCCACATGCCACCTAAAAAAAAAAATGCCTGTAATATTTCAGCCCAAACAGACATCCAACTTAAAGTTTATGACCTCTAGAAGTCCCCGCATCACAAAAACCTGGTTAATATTGTAAAAACAAAGGCCGAAAAACCTATTAGAAGTCGAAAACAACCAAAGTGAAAAAAGCACATGTTGAAAATAAACTAAAATTTTCCTTTTACCAAACTCCAACGACGCAATCCGCATATGCGATGCAGTTTGAGAAGGTCAAGGATGCAATATAGCATCGTTGATGACTAAGAGCAACACTATGCATAGAAACAATGACCGCGATTATGGCACTGTTTGGCAAGCGATGCTATTTGGAATTTGGAAAACTAGCATCAGAGTTAGAAATTCAAATTTTCTAGGTAGCAAGACTCTAGTGACATAGTTTGGAGTTGAGAAGCAGCACAATATAGCATTGCTAGACTAATAGTGGTGCAGTTGGGCATCGCTAGATTGATAGCAGTGCAGTTTTCCTATAGACACAAAAATTTAAAAAAAAACACTAATTTTTTTAGAAAAACATGTTGATTTTCTCTAGATTCGCCCTCCCTCTATTGCCAAAATGTGAATGGTGTTTCTATACCCGCACAAACAAAGAGAACAAACATAATATTAGATCAAAATGCAAGTAAGAAGCAATATTCCTCATGAAATTAGATTGAAGCATCAAAATATGAAAAGAAATGAAGAAAAACACAATCAAACAAATTGAATCCTATTCTAATGAGAAAAATTTCAATTCCATGGGGGAATTGGTGCCATTTATGTGTACGAAATGGCCCTTTCCCAAATCCTTGAAGTGATTTGATGATCTTTGATGATGACTATTTATTCCTTGAAGATTTTTTCCAATAACCTAGCTATGAGAATATGAAAATTGATAAAAATGCCTAAGGATGGATGAAGATGCTATGAACTTTGAAGATAATGATGTTGCATAAGTTGTGCATCCTCAATTCAGAAGAGAGCCTCCTATAAATAGGAGAGAATGATGGAAGAAGATGAGGCAATGGATGAATGTGGGATAAAAGACCAACCAATGAGAGAAGGCCACTTGTCAAGATGCGATTGGAGGAGGAATGAGCACATTTTGATGAATGTGCATAAAATGCTATTAGATTCAAATTTGAATTTGATGAAATGACAAGCTGGGGGGAGAGAGGAATGGAGTAAATGTCACTTGGCTCAAGGAAAAGGACATGTAAGATGCCTTTAATGCCTAGTTGGAAGTACTCATCCCTTTTGGAGGGATTTTTTAATTGGAAGAATATTCCACAAAAGATGCCCTTTTTAATGGAAACTGATGAATTAATAAATCAATTAAAATGATTTATTGTGCAAGTTGCAAAATCTAGAGGATTGGGGTGATTAGGATTAGGATTAATCATGATTTGATCAATTTAAGTAGAAATTAGATGATTTGACAATTTTGACTTAGATTTTAGGATTTATTTAAGTCAAAGCTTAGAGGAAAATGATTTTGGATTTAATTAAATAAAGATTAATTTATTTAATTAAAGAGAGTGATGTTAAATTTAAACCGAATAAAGGTTAATTTATCTGATTTAAAAAGATGACCTTAGAGATTTAATTAAATAAAGTAAATTATTTAATTAAAGGAGAGACTATAGGATTAATTTAAAAAAAATGATTTATTTAATTAAGAGAGGAAATATAATGAATTTAATCAAATAAAGATTATTCAATTAAATTAATTAGTAAAGGGGGTGATTTAGGAAGAAATGATGTTAGTAAGATCAAGATCAGGTGTGTAGGATCAACTTGTATATTTTTCAAGTCTACATAGATTAAAAGGGGGTTCACCACCAATCCAGGGCTTGGAAAGACAAGCAAAATGCAAGACCTAATTATGAAACTCAATGATATGAAAAACTTCACTAAATGACCTAGAAATGAATGTAAAAATAAAATAGAAAACTAGAAAATTATAGAGGTGCACTTGGAAACCTGTAGAGGCTTGATTGAAGACTTGAAATGCTATAAATGTTGAATTTAATGCACATTGGGACTCATACACCAGACTGCTTGATTTAGTCCCAGATTAGGGTTTCTAGGTAGGAACATAAATTTGGCATAGACAAGTCTAGAACACCTAAAAACTAGAAACTCCACTATATTGGGACTCATATGCTAGAAGTGGCATATCAGTCCTACTTGGGTTTTCCAAAGGATCAAGATCTGAATCTACTCTTCAACCTCTTCTCTATCTTCTCAACCTAATTTTTGGATTCAAATTGTTGAATTCTTGTATGTAGTTATCTTTTAATGATCTCCTAAACAAGGTGGCAACTTGGACAAGTTTGCAACTTTGGTCCAACTTCTTTCCAATATTTCTCTTCAATATGTCTTCAACTTAGATATTCAAATAACACACTAGAGAGAGGGGAAAATGTTGTTTTGTTAATGGATAGGGGTTTGCCTTGGTCAAACCCCATTTTGGTAATCAAACCTTGAAATGAAATGAAATGGATAGGAGGAATGATGAATGAACAAAATATAATGTTGCAACTCACGAAACCCTAGAAATAAAATGTTGCAAACAAGTATGAAATGGCTCCAATGGATGTAGATCTTGACTCTTTCTTGAATGTAATATATCTTAAATTTAATGCTTACTTGAATCATAAAACCCTACATTACAAATGTTAGCTCAAAAAAAAACATGATGCATGATGACTTTGACATGATTCTCGACACTTGAATAATGCTCCAAAACACTTGATAATCAGCTCTTGAAGACTCTTAAATGCTCTTTTGAACTCATATTTTCTATAATGAAAAAATACTTGAAAGATTAGGTCACCTCATTGCTTGTTAGGGGAAAAATTAGTGAACTAACCTTGTATTTATACTTGTTTATGCCAAATTTCTCAAAATTACAACATAACAAGCTGATATCAGATCTAAGAGAATAAAATCCTACCAAGAATATGAATTTAATTTAATTCTAAGCCACACGCGACTCATATTCCTGAAGTGGTGTATGAGTCCCATTAGGCTAGGCTATGGGACACATTCTTCAAGAAAATCTTAGATTGATGTGAAATCCAAATCAGGGCCCTAAAACTTAGGTGGGACCCATATGCCCAAGGTGGCGTATGAGTCCCAGATCACTAAATCTGAGCCATACAATCCAAAATAATTTGAATTATGAATGGATATTGGTTTATTTCAGGACTATCCTCAGAAAGATACATTAATTAAGGTTTATGGATGCAAAATAAGGCCAAATAAGGCATAAAGAAGCCCAATTAATAATAAAACCCTAGACTATTATGAAAGTGATAGGATACACTTTACAACACCTTAAATAAGGCATAATTAAGTCCATTTAGTTTACAAGGGCCCAAGACCTAATGTGAATGTGTTAAACACATTATAACACTAAATCAATGCAACATTAAGCTAGAATTAGCAAAGAGGGCCTAAAAAAACACAAAAATATAGAGGGATATATTTTTCATTGCCACAAATTTTATAAAAACTAAAATATTTCCACTATCTACACCAAAGACACATTTCTCCATATTCAATCTCATGTTATACTTTTGTATTCATTCAAAAATATTTTCTAAAGGATGTTAACATTGTCTTGTCATGTTATTTAGATTTTGCTAGAATATTATCAACATAATATTCCAAAATCTTGTGTATGTAATCATCAAATATCAATGTCACATAATTTTTATATATTTTTCCTACATTCTTTAATCCAAAAGGCATAACCACCCAACAACATGTCCCCCAAGCTGTGGTAAATATTGTTTTGTATTGATCTTGAGGGTTTATAAAGATTTTATTATATCTCGGGAATCCATCCAAGAATGAAAACAAAGTATGTCCTATAGTTGAATCTACTATCATTTCAATATTAGGAAGGGGAAAGTCATCTTTTAGAGATTCTTTATTAAGGTCATGAAAATACATACACATCTTAATACGATTATAAGGTTTTGTGACTGTGACAATATTTGAGATCCATGGAGAATAGTCAATAGGTTGTATAAAGCTAGATTCAAAAAGTTTTTCAATCCCAACCTTCACCAATAAAGCTATCTTAGGATTCATCTTATGTATCTTCTATCTTACCAGTTTAGCATCTTGTTCAAGAACTATGTTGTGTGTTACTATCTTGGCAACAATACTCGACATGTTCGAATAATTCCAAGAAAAGAGTTTATGAAATTCATGTAGTAATGTTGCATGATCTTGTTTTTCATCCTCATAAAGACACTTTCATATTTGAATCATTCTTTTTTCATTAGATGTATCCATCAGTATGTTGATTGTATCTCCCATAGGAAGTGCATTTTTTCTAATAATTTCATAATTATGATCACTATCAACATCATTGAGTTCATTTTATCCATTCACTTGTTTAGCACTAGCCATAGCACAAGTGACTCCTTGTTTCTTAGGGGGAGTAAATAATTTTTCATAGAATCCTAACATTTTTTTCAAAGCTTCATCATCTTCAAAGTATTTCAATGATTCAAGTCACAAGTTGTATTAATCAATTTGGGATGTTTCAAAGTGATATTTGTCTTGGAGGAACTACACATGATGTTGTTAACTTTGAGTGAAGGTGTTTTTCCTACTTTTTTTTATCTTAGAGGGACAATATCAAAGACCATTTTTTGTTTATTGTGTTTTAGGCTCTATAGGAACATGGATGCCTTATTATTTTCTTCCACATCCTTTTCCACTATAACCAAGTTTTTTCAAGAGCTCATAAAATCTTCCATAATGTGTTTCCATCTCTTTCGGATTCAACGGTTTTTGATTGTCCACTTCATCAAAGTTTTTTGTATAACTTGTATCTTCTTCTTCTAAAATGGATGAGGTAGAAGCTTGTGATTGTTCGTTCAAGTTTTTTGTTGACAAATTACCATTGATTCTTTTTCCTTTTCAAGTTGTTTTGTTATCATCTTATATCTCCCATGAATTTTTGTGTGAAAACTAAGGAACCTCAATCATCTTCCAATAACTTTGTGACTTCTTCAATATTCTTGTCTTTTTCTTGTTCTTGCATGATTTAAACTTTTGAAGTTAGTATCAATGTATTTACAAGACTTTGTTTATATTTTTTAGTGTGCAAACAACTTTTAGTTTTAGGGTCAGCCTTGAGTGTGTAAAATTTATTGTTGTAAACATACTTCATTAATCGATGAAGAGTTGAAGGCACCACCTACATTTTATGAATCCACGGTCTGCCTAAAACAAGAATATATGAAATATCACGAGGCATAACATGGATAGTAGTTTCCATTGTAACTTTTCCAACTATAACAAGTAATGTAATCACACAAAGCAGTTGTTTGCCTATGTTATCAAATCCATGAATGGACGACGAGTCAGATTCAATCCTACTCTTATCAATCCCAAGCTTATCCAAAAGGTTCACACTATACACATTAAGGGTTGAGCCATTGTCAACAAGGGTTTTCTCTATTTTTGTCCTATTAATAATGGCTACGATCATGAAAGATTCATATTATTTTTAAACTTCCAAGGAGGGTAACTCACTTTGGTGATGAAAAATATCTAGATTAATCACATTCATTCCTTGAACTAGGGCTTCCACATAATTCAGGTTTGTATTAGGAAGAATCACAACCTGTTGCAAGGCTGTTTGAAGCATACTATGGTAATTCAACGAGACTTGAATAAGATCCCATAATGATATCTTAGCACAAGTACTCTTAAGTTGTTCAACAAGATCATACTCCTTTCCCCTATGTGAAGGAAATCGAAGATCACTAGGAAAGATAGGTTGAGGTAATGGTAATAAAATAGGAGGGTTTTGTTGTTGCCTATTGTTCCTTTTTTTTATATGTATGAGCAATGGTATTGTAACCCAGTTGCTACGAAAAATTGTCATTATCAAGTTGCCTTGTAAAGTTCAATATATCTCCTAGTTTCCATGGTTTCGTTTTAGGTGGTTCTAAGATAAGCATGGGGTTTTGTTGAACTTGAGGTTGTTGTGAGGGTGGATAAAGATAAATTTGAGGTGTGATTGCATTGACGTCTCTATGTTTTTGTTTGTCATGACAAGCCTTAGTGGATAAACCTTGTGAGATGAATTCCTCAAGGGTTTCACCTAAGATATCAAATTCATCACTTCTAAAGGGATTGAGGGATATGTTAACTTGTAAAAATAGATTTTACATGATCAAATAAATATGCTTTCTCCAAGAGTTTCATCAAGTTTTTGTTATGTTTTTTTTTTGGTTTTTGTTTTTATTTTCTAATGATTGCAAAATGTAAACTAATGTAGCTAACAATGCAATGATGTTGAAAATGAAAGAAAAGTGAAGAAATCTAACACTAAATTTTACTAAAATGTGCAAGAAAATGATCTCAAAAATGTTACAAAGTTTAACTAAATAAGAAATGTATCGAATGTTCAAATAAACCATCTTAAAAAAAATTAACTTTTGGATATGGAAACAGAAACAAAAGTGCAAAACATAAATAAAAAAGAACTCATAAATTTGCTAAAAATATTTGTATACAGACTCATTCACCCTAGGGTGAATAGGTCCTAGATTAGGGTTTTTTAAATTTTGATTTTTTTAGATGCTAAGGTTATCCTATATGGTGTCTGTTTCTTATCTGTAACAAGAAGTTCTGTAAGATATTTTTCTATATTTTCATCTCTAAATGAAAGTTAAATCAAGGTCAAATGATGGATTATGTAAATTTTTTAAGATGCAATATGAATCTTGATTTGAAATTAAATGATTGATTAATTATCCTAATGCAAGTACTATGCAAAATAAACTCAGATCTAATGCATCTTTTCATATTTTTGATAATTTTAGGTGATACAAACATGTAAATTTTAACTCTAAATGCAATGTTCACTAATGAAAGATTAAAGAATCCTAAATATAATCCAACTAAGGAAAACCCAATGCAATATATTTTAAAAATTAGATCTAAGGTTGAATGGACTCTTCAAAATGTTGTACAAGGTCGAATTCACCAAAATGAAACGAATAAAAATAGGAGAGTCCCTAGGGTTTCCCAAAATGGAAAAGTGGATCCAAAGAGGGAAAAGGGGTCATATATTTCCTAAATTCGTGAGGAAAAGAGATCCACACAATGAAATGAAAGTTAACCTCAAGGTGAATCAAGTCAAAGTGCGAGTCTACAAATTTCCCTTTTTTTGCAAGGACGATGGTCTAGGCCAAACAACACTTTGGGGATAAAGGATTAAAATAGAAAATAAACTCCAAAATGCAATCTACAAAGTGGATCTAATAGATTTAGAATAAAATTGAAGGAACCAATAGAGTTTCTGAAAAAAATGAGAGTAATAAATGATGTGCACCATTCAAAAGTTCATGTTTCTGAAAGTTGAACAAGGAATCATTCGCCCTAAGGGTGAATGGGCATTGGAAATTTTTTCTGGAAAACTCTAAATTTGAGATTGAAGCACAAGACCTAAAATTCTTCCCTGTAATTTGATATCTCCACTCTCGGATCCAAATCTAAGCAAAATTTGCAAAATAAAATTTGTTGTTTGTTGGTGGATAGGGGTTTGTCGTGGTCAAACCCCAAGTTTGGTAATAAAACCTTGATGAAGAACATAGATCTAAAACATGAAATGTGTGTGCAATCCTAATGTTAAGTGTGTCTAAGATTAAGACTAATAATGTAAGGAAACCCTACCAAGTGTGTTAGAATAAGATCCCTAAATGAACATGCACAATAATGAAGACCTACCTTAGGAGATATCAAATCACCTTAATAAGTCATAAATCTAATTATACCTTCCTTAGGCTGAAAGTAGAATTAAAAAAGAAGATGGAATCAATTTGGAAACAAGTCATTAGGCTTGGCATGTCTTGTGCATCTCCCAAAACCTAGAATCCATCATGATCCTCTATAGGAATCTATCATCACTTCTTTGAAAATGCTTGATCTTGATATCAAAATGAGCTTGAAGACAAGCAAAACAAATTGAAATGTTTCTCCAAGACTTCACCTTTGAATGATTCTCCTTGCTCTTGACTATGAATTTATATTGTCTTACTTGCTTCTTCTAGTGTAAAATGAATGTGAGACCTAGTTTTATAGGTTGCCTATCTAATTTTCCAATTATCAGATCCTTAAAGTTGACATGTTAAATTTGAATTTGAGATATTGAAATGCCACAAAAAACTTATCCAAAGTTGGTTTTCAGGAATTTGATGAGGACCCATTCTCCCATGGGTGAATAGGTCCTAACCTAAAACTTCAAGACTCCTTAAATTTCAAGGCATTAATTTGATTCATAACATTTACTAAATGTGGGTTATGGTGTCAGGAATTAAATAAAATTAAGTAAAATAGGAATTGGGATACATGATAAAGGGGTATTAGGGGCCTATTAATGGGATTTTTATAATGAATTAATGAAAATTTCACCAAAATAGGTCCAAATAAGTATGAATTGTACTTTCTCCTAGAATGGGGTACAATTTTATACACTACATTATGTTTTTGAGATGCTAAATGACAAGCAAAAAGACCTAATTTGAGATGCAATTTTGATTCAATTTTTAATTTAAGTGACTGATCATGCAATGTTATGTAAGAGCTATGCAAAATTAATGAATTTATTGAATTTCTCATATTTTAAAGAATGTAAAATGCAAACCTAAAACTCTAAATGAGATGCAAACTAATGAAAGTAAATAACCCTGAATGAAATGCCAATCAATATAATGCAATGCAAAGTAATGCAAATCCTAGATCTGGGGTTTGAATGGACTCCAAATTCAAAAAGTTTAAAGTGCAAGAATGTCAGGTTTACCAAAATGAAACAAAGAAAATAGGGTGTCTCTTAATATGAAAAGGGAAAACCAATAATGTGTGAGGTGTGTGATATAGATGGACCTATTTTCCTTTATTTCATTAGGAAATGAGATTTACACAAAGAATTGACTTACAACCCTTAGGTGAGTCAACTAAATGAGGGAATCTACTAATTTCCTTATGATTGAGGATAGGGCTATCATCCTTGTGATATAAGAGCGATTCACTACACATGGGTCTCTTTATTCTCAAGAGATCACCAAGGAATGAACTACCCTTATACACCTCAAATTCGAACGAATCGATGAAACTGTGAAGGAAAGCGAGAATGGAATCTCAGACCCCAAGAGAGCAAGACTTTGAGATTTCTACCCCTGGGTGAGGAGATCTTGACCAAAAGATGTCAACGTAGTTTTAGGATGCCAAAACGACGCGCTATCATCTAAAAGATGCACTGGAGTCCTAAGTCGTGAAGAACTTAGGAGCTCGAGCGGATGAAGCTGAATCTCACTTCTAGACTCGGGTCAAAAGTGTGAGAGACCATATAATCGATAGAAAGCTAGAAACTAAGGGAAAACACAAAAGAACTTGAAACAAGATTACCTTCGTACGTCTGAGTATTTATTCCAAGATTTACTTTGTAACCTACACACAAAAGATCAAGGGGAAAAATTTGGGGCTATATAGGGGTTTGCCTCAATCAAACCCCCATTTTGGTGTTCCCACCTCCATGGACAACCCAGTTTGGAAAAGAGTGTAAATGAAGTAATGTGGTGAAAGAAAAACCTGCTTTGGAGTAGAGACTGCACCACAAAGTAGTAAATGAGCTAATAAGAAAGAGTGATAGGGAGAGAGAGTGTTACCCACGGGTCAAGGCCCCCTTGCAGATCACACTGGCACACAACTATGTACCTATTTGAGAGCTAGTAGCTTCTTGAGAGCTTGTATCTACAAGAGTGACCTCAGTTTGGAATGACTTCACCTATAAAAGTGCTACTACTCAAGGATAAAGATTACGCAAGAGCAAGTAGTGATAATGCTTCAATTGATGACTTCCCAACCCCAAAATGAGAGCCAAAAGGAATTTTTTATGCATTTAAGGGCGGCACAAAGTTGTTACACTCGAGACCTAACTTCCAAGACACGTGTCGCTAGGGTCAGGTTTCTACATTTTCCATTTCAAACTCAAATAACTTCCAGGATGCTAGTGTGTTGTGTGGATGTTTGGTTGCCGCGCAAGTGTCCAAAGCCTTGATTTTTGGGAAATTCCTGGTCAAGCTTCTGTCATCTCATCATGTGTCCACATGGAGTCAAAATCATGAAATTATGACTCATGGGATTTTTCCATTAATGTTTCTAAGGTTTCATAAATGCTAGCTAAGATGCAAAAATGTGGAATTGCCCCTATGTGCAATTCTGCGAGATTAAATTTTTCCCCCACTTTAGTGGGCTTGATTTTGGAAAAAAATCAGCCTCAGATTTCACCTGAAGTCTAAATTTTATAAAAATTCCTACCAGGAAGAGGGATTGCAGAGGTCACCAAGGTCGAGCTAAATGGTACCAAGGATTCCCCCAGCTTTCGAGCTCAAAAAATAACAACTCAATGTTTGTAAGAGATTGTTCAAAACTGTGTCCTACAAAACTGTGTCCTACAAAACTAGAATTTTGAGTCATTTTTCAAAAAATCAGAAGAAACTACCATGGAGAGAAGAATGATCAATAAAAAAGTGGTTAATTCAGAGCAAAAAAATGATCAAGAGGTGACTATATGCCCCCTCCTACATTTTCCCCCAACATGGGGGGTAAAATTAGGAGAAACCGGGGAGCCACAAACTTTAGGAAAAGTGGGCCTTAGGGGGCCTATATATACCTAGGTGGGCCCCTAGAAGGGTCATTTTCACTATTCACTACAAGTAGACTTTTGAATTTTGTGAGAGAAAATTTAGCAAAATGCTGAGAAAGAGGGAGTACGAGACACCGAGGCTAGAGAAGCTATGCAAGGACATTGCTGAGGGTCACGAGGTAGACCAAGTAGGCCTCTAAGCCCTATTTTTCATACATTATAGTTAGTTTTTTGTAATTTTTCACTCGTCGAGGTGCACAGGCATCCTAAATCCATGCTCATGTCCTCAATACACGCTGTCATATTAAACATGTGGTGGGGTCTTGAATATGCGTTGGCATCCTTTGGGGTGACCATGGTCGTTCAAGACACACACACGACGTGGAGATGTCTGCGTGGAACGCATATGTCCTTCAACATTTTTTTATTTTTCTATGATGTTTCTAACTTAGAACTTTGTGCAAGAGTACCCAGAGATCCAGGAACATCCTAGAGAGTGAGCATTCTAACTCATCCGTGAGCAAAGGGATCACCTTTCTCAAGACGTGATCACAGATGTGGAGTGGGTCGGTCTTTGGCACGTATTCACTATGCCAGAGATGTGATATCATGAGAGGATGCTCACAGCTCTCATGGAGTGGTGGGACGCCACCACATCATCTTTCCATCTACAATGTGGAGAGATGACTATCACTCTCAATGATGTCTATCGGATCCTTAGGTTACCCATCCATGAACGACGGGTGGCCCTAGATGAAACCCGATCGGCATTGGTATGACACTTGATCTACTGCATAGGGAGGATAGATGATAGTGATGACACTGGTCATATGTACATTCACTAGTATGAGCAGGCAAGGACCACAATGTCTTTTCTACGCTAGGTGATGGTTGTCACATTCACCTTTTGCATCACCATAGACAAATGAGGCTCACACCTCCACCGGGCCCTCGTCCTTATTATTAGAGAGATGGTAGAGCATCAGACTATTTTTTTTGGGGGCGCAACATGTTGGTGCATCTGTACTAAGAGCTTGGGAGGTACATGCAAGGGAAGGGAAGGCCCTTAGAATAGTAGGGGGATTTCAAGGAAGGATGGTTGAAAGGAAGACCTATTCTCTTCCACCTGACTTCCTTCCGGAGATGAGAACCATCCTAACTAGTTATCCATCAGAGCCGAACAATCAAGATTATTTCTGGGTAATCAATATTCTTTCTGGGCCGGAACACCGATCCAAATACAATTCTAAGGGCAACGGCATCTAGCTCTAGCAGAGAGAAAGCAAAGTGAGGGAGTTATTTGAATTCTCCTTCTCTAGGAGAGTTCCATCCAGTTCCCTACTATTCTAAGGGGCCCAACTAAACTGAAACCGGAGTTGATAAAGGTAGTTCTCCTGACCTTCCTTAGTTGAGCATGTTACGTATCCAGTTGTCAACTCGTTACTTCCTTCCCGTGTTCACTTCACCGGAGTTCACCAAGGGCACAGTATAACAAAATCAAAGGCTATGAGTACCGCAGTCTCACAACATTCACACTTTTGCAAGTGTGGGATTGTTCCCACATCATGTGCACCTAGCTGGTCGATTTTCCTCAGCAATGGTCATATCAGGTCTCGATGGCCCACTGGTACAATAAGACACACCAGTGGTGATTTGGGGATTTATAGTTTTGGAGGCTGTAGTTTGACACTATTATTGCGGGAGAGGTTCAATGGAGACCGTACCAATATTTCATGTCAGTTGACGACAATAGGTTCCTGAGGAACCTATAGTGAAACCATTTTTTGGTTGGTCACCATGATTTTGTTATTGTTCCATATTACTGGAGTCAGGTCATGTGACATCATGACCATATTCAGACTATACCACCCTACGTGCCCACATACACCAGGGAACATCATAGTGCAACAAGGGTGGAATATCATCATCGTGCTTCTATTACAAACATCATCCCCTCGAACGATGATGAGCCCGATCATGATTTTTCAGCCATGGTGGTGGAAGATAATGTCGGGGTAGCAACAAATTTCACGTGGCAATGGGAGAGGCATCATCCTGCTCCAATTTTTGGCAAGGGTGCTCCAAGGGCGAACCCTGGCCCACATGAGGATGTGCCCCACTAGCCCCTGCAAGAAAAGATGTGAGGTCGCCAGTAGGGTGACACGGAGGAGGAGCCGACATAAGAGGAGGAGGTGGTGGCACCTGCGAGGCTGAGGCAGCAACGGAGATCAAATCCTCCTATAGCCACCCCAGACTCATCAGCGCCACTAGTCTCCACTGTCCCATCAACAATAGTACTAGCGTCACCAGGGTCAGCCACTGATACCACCGGTGTAGGCCCTAGCGTCAACCCACACCCTGATCCCACATGGCAGCCAGGGGATCCAAGTATACATAGTGCATTATTTTCATGTTAATGATTTTTATATTTATGTTAATGATTATTGAGGGTATGTGCAGGATCATGATGGGCCAAAAAGTGGTGATATCTAAGTGATATGATGGCCCATGTGGCTAATGACTTTTTTTTTACCCAAAATTGATGAAACGAAAAGGTTTCTTAAAGGAGATTCTCAGCTTTCCACCAATATAAATTATGCTTTACTTTGAATTTAATAAATAATTATTATTCATTTTCTATTTGAATTACGACTAAAGTCCTCATTGATAGGTTGATTGAAAAAAATCTATAGCTTTCAAACGGTATCACATTTTTTTAATCCAAAACATGTGTCACATTCTATGCTTCACATAATATAGGATTAAAAAATAAATAATTAAATTTCATGAAGTTTTGACCAAGTTAAGGTGGTCAGACATACGAGTTTTTACATTTTTAAAAAGTTGTAATAAAAAGTTCATAATTAATTATTTACTTGGAAAAAATTACAAAAAAATATGCATCACATAGGGACATGAGTCCCCTACTTATATATAAAATATTATAAAAAAATATTATCATTTTATTGTGGTTAGGGTGGTCAGACAGACACCTACTTCTTAGTTTTTCCCTGAAATTTAAGTACTATTGCATTGAAATTTCAATTTTTCACCAAATAGATTTAAAATAAAATAAAATAAACCTAGTAGTTTAGAAACTACATTCAATTTTCTACATATTTTATTCTTACATATTTTTGAAATAATATAGATAACATATTCAAATTTTTACATGAAATTTGCCTAATTCTGATTTTCTAAACTTTATTGCCATTTAAGGGCTTGTTTTTTCCATGATGATCCTGCACATACCCTTGATATATATGCCATGTGATATAGATTCCTATTTCTCTCTTTGTGGTTGTAGAGGATGAACAGGGATGGACTGGGCTCATAGCTCAGTGTATTTCAGAGGTGGCACTTGTCGTGCTGATCCAGGGGACAGTCCTCGAGGCCTACCAACCGATTTTAGTAGGGAGGCATGCCCCCACTTTTGAGCTGGTACCACATCTGAGGACTACGTATGAGGAGTAGGGCGCATAGGTTGTACAACTAATTGCAGAGCTAATGGCCATGCGGTGATAGTGAGATCAATTGTCGGGGGAGTTGCAAATGACACTCATTGAATGAGATGTGGCAGTGATGAGGGCTGATGTCGCCAAGGTGGCACATGATTCTCTTTAGATCCGCATCGATGAGATCAACATGAAATCGATGGTTGTGATCCCGACAAATCTTCAATGGCTACAATATTAGTTGATCTAGGTGAAGATGGATATATGTTCACTGTAGGGGGAGCTAAGAGGGATATGGCTGAGCTTATCTGCATCATGATTGAACACTGATATCGCTCGTAGACCACCATGCAACCTCCTCCTAGAGTACCAGAGTGACCACTAGAGCCAGAGGGCTTAGGGAGCCATGCACCACAAGGATAGGAGTCCCTTTTCTATATATCATTTTTGTATCTAGATGTAGATACACATATATGCCTGTAGATCTTTTGTATAGACACATATTCAGTAGCTACTCAATTTTTATAGCACTGACCTGATACATGTACATGACATTTGATTCATACATTGGACATATATATATATATATCAGTTTCAATATCATGGTTTTTCTTGTATGTTTTTCATTTTCATGTATGCTCATGTTATGGATGTTATTTTCTTATATGGATGTATGCTTATATTAGATGCCAATAATGATTTAATTAAACATGTTTGGTTACATGTTAATTAAATAATATGGTGATCTAATTACTTTTAAAATATTTAATGTGATGTATGGATACATAGCATAGTTAGACATAATATGTATTTTTTTCTTCACACACTCACACATGGTCACGTCATAAACACAAAAATTTCCATAATGTGAAAATGAGAAAATGTCAATATATGCAATATTACTAACTTTTGGGGAGAACACCACACACATGTGACACATTAGGACACTACACATAGTATCGAAAAAGATGCATCGCATTAATAGGATATTTTAAAGGTGTTACATCCATATATGATAATCCATAGGCACTTGAACCATATACATAAATCACGATGTAAGGACCTAACCAGTTAGCACTAAACTTCCTTTTTTTATCCGGTGGCATGTTTACATTCTATTGATTCTCATTTAATTCCAGGTCTCCTAGCTTAAAGGTCCTAAGAAGCACAAATTGATTATAATTTATTGATAATGACCACTGATAATCTTTAAGATGATCGAGGACCTATAAATGGCGCTCGTTGAGCATCTCTAGTTAATGCAAATGGTTAGTTCAGTAGGTTTCATCATCAATTAACCCTCTAAGGTAAACCCGCAAAGATGGAATTTCCAACTCCAAAGGCATGATAGCTTCAACACCATACATGAGGTTATAAGGAATAATTCCCATCGCCATACGAACACTCATGGGATAAGCCCACAAAGCATATGTTAATTGAATATACCAATCCTTACCATGTTTATTAATTGTTTTACAAAGAATGAGTTCAATTGTTTTATTAGAAGCTTCTACTTGACCATTGGATTCTGGATAATACGGTGTAGAAAACCTATGTTGGATATGAAATATCTCCAAGAACTTCTTTACTTCCTTGTTTTTAAATGGTGTACCATTATCAAAAACAAGCGTAGCAGGTAGCCCAAAATAAGAAATGATATTGTTCAAGAGGAAGCTATAGATAGTTTCAACATTCATAGATTGAAGTGGAATAGATTCGACCCATTTGTGAAATAGTCTATAGCAGTAATGATAAAGGTATGTCTCTTGGAAGAATGAGGTGATATTTTTCGAATAATATCTAACCCCCATTTTGCAAATGGACAAGGAGAAGTTTGATTCTGTAACTCCTAAGTAGGAGCATGGATAAGATGGCTATGATGTTGACATTGAAGGCACTTCTTGACAAAATCGAAGGAATCTTGTTCCATTGTTTTCCAATAGTATCCCACATGTACCAATTTCCTCACCAGTCATTTACCACCAAAACATCCACCCCTAGAGCCCCCATGGGCTTCTTTAAGGTCAAGGGGTATTTTCGCTTTAGTGAGACATCTTGGCAACAAGCCATTATAATATTTTCAATAAAGAACACTAGATAAGATGACATAACATGCTGAAAGCTTTCGTATATGAGTGTGATCATTTTTCATTGCATCATTGGGAAAGTTTCCAATCTTTAAGTAATTATAGAGACTAGAGAACCACTCTCCCAAGTCTGCATGAGAGCAAGCCAGAGACTCGGGCTCGGGTTGATAAAAAACTGTCGGGGTTCATGCAACCTGAACCATAAAGTGATATTCCTTTGTATCCTCTTCTGAAGATACCAAGGAAGCAGCACTTGCCATGGAATTTGCATGTCTATTTTCTTTCCTAGGGATACTATTTATTGTGAAATAATAAAATTGATTAAGGAAGGACAAAACGAGGTCTTGGTATCCGGACAATATACTTTGTTTAGCTTGATAAGTTCCCATGATTTGATTCAAAATAAGTTCAAAGTCACCTAGTATATGAAGATGTTTAATATATAATGCAACCGCGACACGTAAACTAGCAATAAGGGATTTATACTCGGCGATATTATTAGTACAAGGGAGGTCCAATCGAAAGGATAGAGGGACCGGTCTACCTTTGGGGGGTATCAGGACTACACCTGCTCCAGAACTAGTCTGACACCTCGATCCATCAAAGTACATCTTCCATTCGATGTCATAGTTAATTGTGAAAATATTCTCATAAGGTAACATATCCAACCTAGGGAAGGAGTGAGATGAGGGAGTGTCTGCTAGTTGATTGGTAACCACTTGTTCCTTTATCAATTTATGAGTAAATTTTTTTTATATCGAACTTAGAAATCAACATAACCCACTTCACTAGAGGTAGTGCCTCAACTTCTGCGTAGCGAATACAAGAGAAAGGCACTGCTTCTCCATGGGTGAATAATGGGTTTCGTAATCAACAAGGATGTGAGTAATGTAGTATACCTCTCTCTCTCTTCTTGCATCATCGTACTGAGCTAGCAGGGCTACCAAAGTGTTCAGTGATGTAGCAAGGTAAAGTAGGAAAGGTCTATCTTGCATAGCCAACATCAATATAGGATGGTTGGTCAAATAAGCTTTGACGATCAACCAATTGAGATATGAATATACGAATCGCCTGAATCTTCCCTTGTAAACTTTGCGACTCAGTGATGTTCCTTACTGGAGGCATGTTAACAATAGCATCAATCTTATTCGTGTCAACTTTGATTCCATGATAAGATACTATAAACACAAGAAGCTTGCCAACATCTACGTCAAAGAAACACTTATGGGGATTGAGTCTCATCTTGTAAATTCAAAGTCTTTTGAAGATAAGAAAAAGGTTCTTCACATGATCTTGACGGTTTACGAATTTCGCCAAGATGTCATCAACATAATCTTCTAAGATTTTATCATTGAAATCATGGAATATCAAGGTCATTTCTCATTGGTAAGTTGCTCCTGTGTTCTTTAAACCAAAGGGCATGAACACATAGAAAAAGGCCCTCCAAGGGGTAGTGAAGGTTGTCTTGTACTGATTATCTAGGTTAATACAAATTTGATTATAACCTAAGAAGCCATCCATAAAAGATAATAATGGATGGCCAACAATGGAGTCCACAATCATATCTATATTAGGTAACATAAAATCATCCTTAAGAGAAGCCTTATTAAGGTCTCTAAAGTCAATAATATACAAATACAACCGTTAGGTTTTCTAACAATGACTATGTTCTAAATCCAAGGAGAATAGTCAATAGGATAGATAAAGCCTATTTTCAACAACTTTTCTATCTTAGTCTTGATCATCAAATCTACCCTAGGATTGATCTTTCAATTTTTTTGCTTAACTGGCTTGGTGTCAGGACAAACAATGATATTATGGACCACTATGGATTCATCAATACTAGGCATATCCTCATATGTCCAAGCAAAGATATCGAGGTGAGCACACAAGAGAGTAGAGTGTTCATCTGATTCTTTGGGAGAGAGACACTTCCCAATCTTCATTACCTTTTCTAAAGATTTAGGATCGGGGAATTCGACAATATCTTCTTTAAGGAGAGAGTTGCGGTCGTTGGGATCAGATATAAGAACATCATCACTGACATTAAATAGAGGGTCTTCCTCATCAATGCTCAAAATAGATTCTCCAAAGTATGCTTGTTTATGTAAGTGATACGAGAATAATTCATTGTGATGATAAGGAGGCAACTGAAAGTAGGCACCCATAAATTCCCCTAATGCTTCATTCAAAGAAAAGACATCCATAAGAACCTTCTCGGCTTGCCATCTTTCTTCTATCAACTTAGGATGGACCAAGTATAATGGTTTGGCCGAAATCATATTAACACTCCACCAAGGTCTTTGTCTAGCCTGTTCAAAAGAGCATCCCAAACCTAGATAGTGTTGTCGTTGATTTAATTGGATAGGGATTTGTATTCCTTGCTCGATACGCCCTAGGCCTTTCTGCCCATAAGCATACAGAAAAGCGAGCTTGTAACCAAATCCATAAAGAGTTTGTAGAACTTCAAGACAAGGTGGCTCCATCTAGAGTGTCTCATTCCACCAATGGATGTCGAAAGTTTCTATGGGAGTGTTCCCACTTCCTTTACTCAGTTCAAATACATTAACCTCCTTTATGGGAGTGGGGTTACTCTCCTGGGGAGGAGCGGTCTCCTAGATAGGGTCACATTTCTCTTCCTCAATGGGAGGGTCACTCACCCTCATGTAAGGAGAACTCGAAAATTCAATATCAGAGGGGTTCGACTTATAATATGCTATGAAGAACTTAGAGAAGTTCAAGGAACCCCAATCATCACTTAAGAGAGCATTCAATTAAGGAGACAAAGGAGAAGATGGAAGAGACTTTGGATTTTTTTCTTTAGGCGGTTCATCCTAGTCGATACTCGCTTGGGGAACGACTTCCATAGAGGGTATCGATGAAAAAAATTCCATATCATCAATGGTTAAGGATCAAATACAATTCTTGAGAGGCTAGAAAACAAAGGTGCACAACCTCTGGATCAACCTTAACTATGACCACCCAATTGTTAGCAAAAAACGTTAAGGAGTGATGTAGGGTAGAAGTTACCGTACCCATAACGTGAATCCAAGGTCTCCCTAAAAGAATATTGTATGGTAACGGGCCAAGCATCACATAGACCAACATAGGCAAGGTAACGAGGCCTAGCTACAGAGGTAGTATTATTGTATCCAAAGTTTGGTAGCTAGCATTATCAAACCCATGAGTATAAAAGGAAGAAGCTGCTAAAGAAGATGAATCAATTTTAATTTTAGGCAATAGGTTCATACTGCAAATGTTGAGCGTAGAACTAGTGTCAACAAGGGTACACCTAATATGATGTTAACATTTACTATAATCATCAAAGGTTTTGCTTGTTTTTGCACATATGGAGGTGAGAGTTCTTGCAGCTAAAACACAATATTCGACAAATCCGCTCGAATATGTGCCATCAATGTCCTTAAGCCTAGCAGAGGTACGAAAGAGGATCTTTTGTAAGGCTTCCTATAGCATCTCTTGGTAAACTAGAGCAGTCTAGAGCAAATTCAAAAGTGAGATCTTAGTCGAAGTAACACAAATTTTCTCAACAAGATCGTAATCACCTGGTGCTTTTATCATGGGTTTAGGAGCTGAAGGAAGGTTAGGTTGAGATGGTGGTAAAGAAGTAGGAGTTTGAACTGGTTGTGATGTAGAAATAGTAGCTTGCTATCCTAGGTTTTTTTTGTTTCTCCTTGTATTGTATGTATGCTCGACAATGTTATAAGAAGTAGAGTCAGTAGCTTTCGCGAATCTCGAATACAAGTCTGATGGATTGTTATGACATGAAATCCCATAGACGGAGTAGTCCTCTCTAGGGGATGGCTCAATTGGGGTCACATAAATGACGAGTTTCTTAGGGCTTGGAGGAGTCACAAAAACTACAAACAAATTTATCGACTCCTCACCTGGCGATGAAGGATTTTTTTAGAAGATTTATAGATAGGGGAGAGTGATTCTAAGAAATCATCTAGAGAATCTTCTAACATATTGAAATCTTCTTCAGAGAAAGAATCATTATAACTATGTGACATTATGAAAATGGATCTAACAGTTCATGTCAAGTTTACAAAAATATGATATAAGGGGGATTCACTGCACATGAGTCTCTTTATTCTCAAGAGATCACTAGGGAATGAACTACCCTTATACATCTCAACTTTGAAAAAATTGATGAAACTATGAAGGAAAGCGATAATGTTTAATCTTAGACCCCGAGAGAGAAAGACTTCGAGATTTCCACCCCTGGCTGAGGAGCTCTTAGCCAAAAGATATCAGTGTAGTTTCAAGACACCATCACGACAGACTGTCATCTAAAAGACACACTGACATCCTAAGCCGTGAAGAACTCAGGATCTTATGTGGGTGATGCTAAATCTCACTTCCAGACTTGGGTCAAAATTGAGAGACCAGATAATCGACCGAAAACTAGAAACTAAGGGAAAAAACAAAAGAACTTGAAACAAGATTACCTTCATCTGTCTGAGTCTTATTCCAAGCTTTACTTCGTAACTTGTACACAAAAGATCAAGGGGGAAAAATTGGGGCTTTATAGGGGTATGCCTCAGTCATACCCCCATTTTGGTGTTCCCACCTCCATGGATAACCAGGTTTGGAAAAGAGTGTAAAGGAAGTAAATGAAGTGTGTGGTGAAATAAAAACCCACTTCAGAGTAGAGCCCACACCACAAAGTAGTAAATGAGCTAGTAAGAAAGAGTGATAGGGAGAGAGCGTTACCCACGGGTCAAGGACCCCTTCCAGAGCACATGAGCGCACCACTATGTGACTATTTGAGAGTTGGTAGCTACTTGAGAGCTTGTAGCTACTGAAGGGACCTCAGTCCGGCATGGCTTCGCTTGTAAAAGTGTTGCTTCTCAAGGATAAAACTTACCTAAGAGAAAATAGTGATAATGCATCAATTGATGACTTCCCAACCCCAAAATGAGAGCCAAAACAATTTTCTTATGCATGCAAGGGTGGCACAAAGCCATTACACTCAAGAACTAACTGTTAGGACACATTTTGCTAGGGTCAAGTTTCTAGATTCGTCATTTTAAACTCAGAAAACTGCCAGGATGCTAGCCTGTCACACAAATTTCCTTGCACAACACAAGCGTCCAAAGCCTAGATTTTTGAGAAATGCCTTGTTAGGATTTTTTTGTCTCACTGTGTGTCCACATGGAGTCAAAATCATGAAATTATGACTCATGGTATTTTTCCATTAATGTTTCTAAGGTGTCATAAATGCTAGGCAAGATGCGAAAATGTGGAATCGCCCCTAGGTGCAATTCTATGAAATTACAATCCTGAACAACACTTTTGGGAGAAAAACTAAAAATAGTAATTCAACTCAATTATGCCTATTCAAACTTAAAACAACAATTTAAAGAATAATATAGAAAGAAACAACAATGTTCAGGAAAATCTTGGAATGGCAAAGTGATGTGTACCTATCACCAATATGCAGATTTTGAAGGCTAACTGAGACTAATTCACCTATAGGTGAATGGTTCTTTGTGAAAAGGTTTCATATATCTTTCGAGATCCTCTATTTTCAGTGTGTAGCTTCTATTTGATCTCGATTTATGTGTCTAAAAATCAAAAATAAGATTTGTAGGTGAGACTTTATGTATTGACAACAACTTTGATAACTTTTCACAACTTTGAAAACTTTTCCAAATTTTCTCTTCAAGAGATCTTCAATCCTTCTTCTACCTAATATTTTCAACACAAACACACAAGAGCAAAATTATTTGTTTTTGGTGGATGGGGGTTTTCCTTGGTCAAATCCTGTTTGAGTAATTGAACCTTGAATTGAAATAATGAAACATGAAAATAATGATGAATGAACAATGTTATGTTGGAACTCACCAAACCTTTGGAGGACTAAAATTTTGATTTTAATCTTGCATGAAATTTCTTCAATGGATGTGGATCTTGATACTTGAAATATGACTTAAATGTTGGCATTAATCATTGTGGAGTTTCCTCTTTGGAAAATATAATTTATTAGGCTTGTAAATGTAAAATAGGGCTTATTAAGGCATAATTAAGTCCAATTTAATTGAGGGGACCCAAACAAAGTGTGAAAATGTAAAGGAATACATTTTTCAACTCTACAATTAAATATTTCCCCAATATTAAATTATTATCCCATGTCTCTCACCCATTAAATAATAATATAATATTACAATACAACATAAAGTGGTCCCCAAATAATTTCCTAGTGCGATTAACCACACCTCGTAAGTAAATCACAACTAAATAATTATTTAATTACATAACAATATAATATTTTATGCAATGGTATACAACACCATATCCCAATAGTGAAGAGGAAGGAAATGCAAGAGGATAAGGAAGAAAGATGGATGAAGAACAAACACAAGATCTTCAAATGTGCATGAGTTCCCACTCATAGAATAGTTCTTTTACTCGGGTAGTTTGATGCACAAGCATTAAGGTGCATGGGCAATCTTGCACACCTAAAATATATCCTTTTTTAACTTTTAATGTTTTGTTTTGTAGACATGCTCCACTTTTAAATTTAATTTATTCTCGAGTTCCTCCCCTCAAATTGAATTCAATGTGAAAGATTGATTTTTTTAAATTAAAATCTAGGGAGTTATTGATTTCGGGGATTTTATTGTTGCACATAACCCCCACGCTTAGAATAGAGGAGGCCATTTTTTTTTTGGCATTTGTAACTCCTATAAATTGAATATGGCATTTAATTTCCAGCCAAAAGGAATCATGGCACTTGGAGGTGGAGAAGTGGCATGATGGAGCCTCATTTAGAGAAGAGTTTAATAAAAAAAATGTCAGGTAATGAATGAGTGGCTAGAGAATTTTGGACGCCCAAGGAAGGATGGAAAAGTTTGTAAAATGCAGCAATATGGAGAGAAAAAGATAATGCCTAGCTAGGAAAAAGAGGGAGTAGGAAGAAAGAAGGGCAAGATAAAAGATTGGTAGAAGATTTGTAGGAAATTTTTCCCAACCCGGGACACCAAAAGGTAGAGCAAGAGGAACTTATGGCTGTTGTTGCTATTGTTATAGCCATTTAGTGTCTTCTTGTAATAGGTTTCTGAACATTGGATATAAAATTCATGCTTGTAGTTGATGTATTGTTCATTTGTTTAGTCTTGAGCTATTGTTGCAAGATTTTGGAGGAATTATTTAATAAAATCAGCATATGTTTCCTAAATTTGTTGTCTAAATTTGTGTTGGGTAGTTTGAATTGAACTCTTAAGCATGATATTTTGGTTTTTTAAAATTTAGTGCCCATGTCATAGAGTATTGGAGCTACAACAACTAACAATCCAATTAGGATTATTCGATGTTGAGCTACATCAATGTGTCATTTGAAAGAAATTTGAAAAGAGTTGTAAGAGGGGGTCAAAACACTCAGTGTTCATAAATAGATTTTATGAAATTTTGGCTTAAAATTTCGCATGGTTTTATTGGTAGAAAAATTTGAATCACTTGTTTACCTATAGATGAAGGTGGGGGCTTTCATTTTCTAGGTTTTTAGTAGAAAAGACTTACATTTGAAGGTTCAAAAAAATCTTCAAAAGATGGCCTGTCATGAATTTTGAGTGCAATTTCAAATCTGCATGAATTTGCTTTATGGGGAGTCTTCACACTCGATTTGAAGAATTTATTTTTGTGTTGCATCATTAATTTTCTATAATTTCTTAATTAATACATTATGTTTTTAATTATAAAATCAACTCGAAAGTATATAATTTTTGTGCTTTCTAACTTTGAAAAAAACAATGTGTGATAGTACAATTGGCCTTTATGACCCTCATTGTGTTGGAGAGTTTCTATGTGTAAGATGGAGAAACATCATTGGTTCCAGATTATTTCAAATACAAACAAGCGCTCTGCGTGAGCTGGAGTCCTACCTTGAGCAGGTCTGGTTGGAGGGGAAATAGTGACAATTGGCAATATTTTTCTGGCAAGAAGGAATTTATATAGATTCAAATGGAGAAGACAATTTATATGTGTAATTTCATTACTAGAGATTCAAGCATATAGTTAGATATAAGAACACTGAGCTTAACTAGATACCAGATATTGCAAATGAACCAGATTATATGATTTCCACATTCTTCATTATTCTACTTTACATGCTCTTTTTCAAATGTCTTGAAATAGATACTTGTGCTTGAAGCTACCATGGCTAACTACAAATAACTTGTTTGAAAAACCTTTTTAACTCTTTGAAAAAACTTTGAAAACCTTAAACACTACTGAGCTTCAACTTTGATACCACTAATGGCTAGAGGCAAAAGAAGAAAGAAAGGAAAAACAAAGAAGAGATAAAACAAAAATCTGATAAAATAGAGATTAAAAACAACTTTCTTTCAATATTGCATATACTTATTCATTCATATATATTAAAAACCATGCAAGTGTGATCTATAAAATAGAGTTACTGCTCTTTTATACAAACCCCACAAAACCTTGCCATGGTCTGGCTATTACCTTGCTCTGGTTGTAGCAATACTTCTACTTTGTTTTTTTGCATATATTGTCCTTTTAAAACTACCCAGGCTGTTATATGTCTAGACCCTTCTTTCAATTTTTTGAGATATATTTTATATGGCCTTCCCTCTATTTGTATGCTTAGAAAATTTGGGACAGCAACAAAAAACAAAAAAATTAAATATGCTATGATTTGAAGATCTACAATGAAGATTATATATAGGTTTTTTTACCAAAAACTATCTTGTTTTGGAGTGAGTAGGAAGGCACGTAAGTTGTAGGACAGATTTTTTAGAAAGAAAAAAAATAAAGTATACAGAGAATTAAATTAGGTAGTTGGAGATTAACTCGAACATGAAGAATTTTGAAAATTTGGGTATCCTAGACCCAAGACTTTTTAGGCCTTTTGAAAAACTAAGAGAGTTGTCCATAACCACCTGTACTATCGTAGAAATTCCTGAAAGTTTGAATCAGATGAATGTTCTCTAGAAGGTCGATCTGCATGAATGCAAATACCTCTTAAAATTACCAAAATCATTCAGTAAACTTTTGTATTTAGTGGAGTTGAATTTAAGTTACTGTTCATTATTGAGGCGACTTCCAAAATCATTTGGACAACTTCAATCTTTAGAACACTTGGTTTTAAGCTATTATCAGTCATTAAAACATATACCCTCAGGTTTTATGTGTGCTTACAAAAACTCGTAGGATGCGTTTCAAGTGAGAAAGTCATAGGTCTACTGATTGAACTATATTTTGATATTTAGCACAAAAGTTAGCAAGAATTATTTTTTGAAATCTATATGACTTAAAACGTTGATCTTACCGAATGATTGATTAATTCATCAGCATAAATAAGCACATTAAAGAAGACATAAATTTCCATAGAAATATCCCAAACGATGCACTAGTGAAATGGAGTTTCATACAACCACTGTATAAATAATCTGTTTACACTAACTTACAAGAATCCATTCAAAAGATATGTATTGCATTTTAACTAAGATAAAAACCTATTAAGTAGTTTCGTCTTTGAAATAAAGCCTTTGATTCAATAAGAGAAAAGCATAAGCTAGGTTGACTACAAATGTCAAGAATTGGATTGAAATCTAGCATATGTGGTAGTGATAACATCCATCCCATTTTGTCTCAAAAGCATTTCCGTAGGTTGATTACTTTGTCATCCAACATTTCTGAAACAAAAACATATTATTTAGCAGGAAAGAGGAAGACAACATTTTGTAAAAGTCAAGTAATTATTTTGTGCAGAATAAGTACCTGTGTCAATTTGGAAATTCCTTTTTAGCTTGGTGGAGGTCTGATAGCTTTTTCTTGTTTAAAAATTTCTATGATGCAATTGTCCATGGCAAGTGTAAATGTTCCCTGTAATTGGAATTTGCGTAGTATGAATATCACTACGGACATGTATTTTTTGTAATTTAGATAGGGTGTTGCTGAAATTTGAGGGAAATTGTTTTCTAGCAATTATTTGTGTAGGTAACAGTCCACATCTCCATTCATTGTGTGGATTTTGCATTGAAGGAATTTCTTGTATTGAAATTTCATTGTTGTTGCGCATGTTGCACATTGGACAATGTCACTATCTGTTGTTTCTGTGAGAAAAATTATTTGTTCAAATCTGATGCATACTGGCTGGTATGGTGGGAGGTGGACATATTTGGCTTGAGGGCACTAGTCACCTAGAATGGCAATGCATATTTGATTAGTAGGCATAGCTATTTCTGGGTGGAACAAAAGTAATGTAAAAGTATAAAATATAAGTCTCGAGTAATAATGGTTGTTCACTATTGAGATCTCTAACCCAAGAAAGGTTAGATTGGCATTATAAAATTTATATCAAACCTTATATTTATGTTTCATTGATCTCTTTTATAATTTTATTTTTCAAATAGAAGACATAAGCACACTAGAAAACAAAAAATAAGGACGGAGAGGGCTATCTGAAGCTGAAAGAAATCTAGAATCTAAGAACTATGATTCTAATAGTTGTTGTTCAGAGTTGATTGATTTCCAATGAATTATGTACAATATTGTGATGCTAGATACTTGTGTGCTGATAGAAACAGATTTCCCTAGGAAAGTTTTAGTGCATAGGTCATTCATCTCATCAATGAACATGGACTGTGTTATTTGCATGAGTGTTGAGCCTATGTGTCCACTGCAAATGATATTTTTGAATAGTACTAGTGGCTTTTTTTCTTATGCCAATATCATTTGTAGTTTGACATAGGGACCTATAAAGTTGCTAGGTACTATAATCTGTAAAGCGAACAATTCAGTCAGTTGTCATAGACAACAAAAAGCATGATGGAAAAGGTATAGGGTGAGGGTTGAGATTATTAGATAATATCTTACAGTAGCTAAGTCATTGTGCATGTCTCCATCTTTGATGTGTAGTTCATGTTGCATCGGTGTTTGATAATGACGAGTAATAATAGCAGCAACTGATCCAATAGGATAGCTATCGTTTGATTCAATCAACTCTGAGATGGTTGTATCAGGTATTAGTCTACGTTCTTTTTTGACTTTTCCAATGGTTTCCATGGTGGTTTTATTAGTGAATTGGAGACAGTACTTAGCATCTCCTTTGTCATATTTTGGTTTTTTTTTAATCACAAAATTTGTGATTCAGATACTTGTATTAGACGATAAGTTTGGAAAGAATGTGTCAATCAATCTATTGTTAATCTTTGCTATTATTGTCATTTGGCCATAGCTATTGACCAAATCAAGATGAAGAATTGGTACTTTTGGCTGGGATGGAGGGTTGTTGGTAGCAGCAGGGCCATAGATGACCAGGACATCACCTTCGAATGCTACAACCGATTGTTTTGTATAAATATCAAGTATGCTTGATGGCTGAACGAGTCTATCTTTATCCTGTAGATTGCAATAGAAGCAATCATGGAAATAGAATGAACAAGTGACACTAGTAAGAATGAAGTTACATATGGCATAAATGTTTTAAAATACTTGCCTCTTTTGTTGTTGGCTGTGACTTGATCGAGGAGAATCATTTTGAGGGGTGACTATATGAATATGTGACAAGTGTTACAAGGCATTGCTAGTGAACATAAATATCAAATGCATATTTTTATTTTAGGGAAAAACAATATCAATTAGGGGAAAACAATATCAATAAGGGAAAAACAATATCAAGGATATGAGTATGTATTTTTTGTGGATTGAGAAATGTTTTAATATACTTGCCTTTTTTGTTCTTGGTGGCTGGTTGAGGAGGTAGTATTATTCACAGAGGTGTCTACATCACTAAGTAAAAAGTGTTAGTAGGCATAACTAATCAACATAGTGTCAAATGAATAGTTCTAATGTAGGTTCCATGGCTTGAAAATGTAATAGAATACTTTCCTCTCGTGTTCTTGATTCTTGCTCGAGCAAGCAACATCATTGTCAAAGGTGCCTACATCACTAAGGGACAAGTTTTAGTAGGTATTGCTAGTGAGGATTAATGTGAAATCCATTATTCTAATATAAGGGAAAAGGATATTAAGAATGTGAGTACATATTTTCATCCATCTTTTGCTTGTTTGATGACAAGTTTTCTAGCAGCATTGAATGATCCATGCTATGCTATCTAGAAAATAAAATTCTTGTTTTCTAAATGCTCCTATAGTGCATCCAATAGTAGATCTATCCAATGAATGAAACAAAATTATTTGAAGGTCAGTCCTAAGTTAGAATTTCCCATATAAAAGAACAGTTGAGAGCAGTGGATTTTTTAGTGGCTAATATTCGCCAATTGGCTAATAGTTGAAATTTGGCAATCCAAAATTGGCTAATAGTTCGAGCTACAATGTGACTTGAATCACCACATTTTTACAAAATTTTATTATAGTCTTATTTAAATCACCAAATAATTTATTTTATTAAAAAATTTAACTCAAAAAATTAGCCCCAATATTCGATACATGATTAGATAAGATTTTCCTTAATTTTATAAATTATTGGAGAAATCTATATTAATTCACCAATAGTATATCATAACTATTAGTTGCTTTAGGACCATATTTCTAATATTTAGTTTCCACCATTGATTTAAATATAATCTAATGGCCCTTGTTGTATTCCACGAGGTAAAATGTACATGTGATCTATAATGCTCATGGGGCCCACAATTTTTGGTATCACGAGCATTATAGATTGTGGGTAAATTTAACCTTATAGTGTACAACAAGGGTTGTTAGACCAATGATCTAAAAGAATTTTTGAGCCCCCATGAGAATTATAGATCATGGTTACATTTTACCTTGTAGAATATAATGAGGGCCATTATATTATATTATAAAACAATGATAGAAAGTAAATATTAAAGTCTACCCCTTCAACTCATCGATAATTTCCACCCTCGGGCCCCTACTTTTCCATGAGAATTATTTTTAGATTGGATAGATTCACCATCATAATTAATGCATTTTCCTATTATTTTTCAAGATTTGCCAAAATTTTCCACAAAATTTTAGTGATGTAAAAAAATTGCCAATAAAACTAATATGTTTTTCGAAAAAAAGGAAAGTTTCGCCAATAGAAATTAATTTTTTTTCCTCAAAAAATGAAAGATTCGCCAAGATTTTATATCTTTTTTTGAGGGGGTTTCTTAAATTTATCACTGGTTGAGAGACATATGACTTTGTGCATGTAAACAAGTGATAATCAACAAAGCGATGAAATAAGACATGACATATTGATTTTTAGTATTGTCAGTAGAATTGCTTACAAATAATCAAGATTCAACACAACTTTCTTTGTACGGGTCTATCTTCTCAAAGTTGAATGTGATTTCACTATAGATGAGTGCCTGAATGTTGATTATGTTATTAGTTTTCACTATCATATTTCATTTAGATCAGGGCTGCAACAAGAATGGGGTGCAATAGAGAAGAAACCCTTGTCAAGATGGTGTTTCCAAATAATCCAGTACCAAGAAGCTCCTATTCAACGCAAATTCCTTCCAGCTCTACTTTTTCTTTGACTTATGTGACTAACATATGCTTATAGGTAGACTTTGTGTAAAATAAGTTCCCAGTACCAAACAAAGAATCATGAATCAAGAGAAAATAAACAAACAAGAATACTTTGTTTTGTCAGCAAGTAGATACAACTAATATTTTTAAAAACTTGTAATATGAAGTACAAAAGGAAAAATACATTGTATATCACATTTCCTATACTTAAATTAGTTGTACCAGGAGATGACTATTGTATTGACATAGTAATAGATAAAAGTGTAGTTTTTTTTGTTGCTTTTAATAGCTAATATTAACACTCTTACAAAGTACGCAAAAATATAGCAAAACTAATACCAGAAGAAAACATGTTTGGTTCCAAATGAAAGTTTTACCGAATTCTAGGACAAACCATAGGATTTCATCGCCTAACAAACATCATTTTAGTTTCCCTTGAACATGAAAATTATTGTGGTTCATTATTGTTTCTTGATTGCCTAAGTGCCATCATGTTATTGTATTTGGGTAGCCTGTTTTTATGCATTCTAGGGTTTCAGAGTATACAAAGAGATGAAATTTTTCTATAGTTTGTTGTAAAATTCAACACAGGTAAAATAAAATTTAGATTCAAAGCATCAGGTTGCCAGAGCCCTGGGATTTAATTGGGAGTATTGTCATGTTTAGAAGAAAGAAGCTTCACCAGAGTCACCATTCAGAGCCACTTCTTAGCCGGCTATTTATAGCTCACACTATTATTAGTTGTCACTATTTTCAAGGAAATGTGTTTTGTGAGTCTTCTCTATTTTTTAGAGGACTATTTTAGATCACTTACCATGCATGAGATGAGAATTCTAGAGCCTTCTATAAATTTTATCTATAGGTTGCAGTAATCTTTACAGGAGCTGACGAGTCTACAATATAGACTATAAAATAAACAAACACAAAAGCTTATTTATCATACAAAAGCTATTGTCAAAAAAAAATAATCAAAGCCGAGAACTCCAGATTCAATACATTAGGAAGTTTAGAATAATCAAATAGGAATCCTTCACTTCACAAGCATTTGGAGCGAAAGAACCATTATAGAAACTAGCATTGAAGGGAACTGCCAAAAATAGCTAGAAGTCTACCTTCAATTGATCAAGAGTCACAAAAAACTAAAATTGAACAATCACGATGCAAGACAACTCTACAATCCACCTCATCACCCTGTACATGAAAGGAATTCAATTAAAGATAAGCATGAAAATCAAGATGTAGAAATAGACATGGAAACATAATGCAATTTTTTTAACATCATGACCTGTTCACTTTAGAATTTGAACCTCCAAGATGCAGTATCAAGAATTAAAATGAAGGAGAATATTTACAACTTGTATGGAGGTAGCTTCTTACATGCAGTGATATTTATGTTGAGGATCAAATAGAAACTATATTTATGTTGTGATTGGGATTGTAAAGCTAAATTTTCTTCCCACAGTTTGGACCTTCAATATGGCTGATTTTTAACTCAACTATGGGTAGCTAATAGCAAAGAAGCCATTATGAATTTATTGTGCCATAAATGACCTAGTGAGCCAACTATTTTCTCACAGGAAACTTGAGTTTATGCAAATCTATACCAGAATCATTGGCACTGCTTTCCAAGTGGAGCATATTTTGACTACAACTGCAAGTGAAGACATATTGCAAAGTGATATGTCCAATATGTATCCCGTATAGTGAATTTGACATGAGCAACTTCGATGTTGCGTATCCAAATGTGGTCCAATAGACTTCCTGCATGTGTTGTTGGAGTGCTTGTGTTTTTGTAATTTGGAGCATGTCAATGTTGAAATCGCCAACAATAATGAATTTGGAGGTGGGTGGAAATGAACTTAGAATGTTTTCTATTAGAGTGAATAGATCATGAATGTGTGTGTTCAGTGTCAAGTAAAAATTTATGATGAGTATAGCAGTGCCTAGATGCAATAGGTCAACTGTTATTGATTCTATATACTTTGTTGCAAATTTCTGTGTGTTTTTTATTGAAATTGTTCTCTTGCAACATGTTAATAGACCATGAATAAAAAATGCAATATAACAGTTGTATTTTTCATCAAGGAAATTGACATGGTCAAGAACATTGTGTCTTGTTTCTCGGAAACAAAGGATGGTTGATTGCAGTAAGTCATGGTCGTGTGCTATTTCCTGGGCGTGCAATTCAAAGCTATGTGTATTCAAAGAGCATATGCTGAAGTGGCTTGAAAACATAGATACAAGACTGTGTTGCAGCTTCCATTGTGCGAACGTCATGAGGCGTTGCATTTCATCATTTACTTTTTTTAAAACTTTGAAATTTTTTCTTGCAATTTGTGCATGATGTACAATGACTCAATACTCCTTACACGTGATAGAGCAGTGTAGAAAAGACAATGTTGGTAGACTTTGTAGGGATCAAAAGAAAGTGTGTCCATTGTGAGACCTTGTGACCTATGAATAGTTTGTGAATAGGAAAGCTGCAAAGGGAATTGTGCTCTTGTGACTATTTTTGCTGCTTTTCTAATTTTTCTAATGATTCTTGTTATTGGTGTCCATGAAGACAAAATACAATTTGTATATAGATTTTGCATTTTTTCATGACGTGATTTTCCAACAATGGGGTCATTGAATTGAATCCAAACAATGTCCTCTTGGCCAACTGTGTACATTTTAAAAATGCCATCTACACCATTGACGAGTCCATCTTGTGTATCAAGGTTACCAACAATCAATTCAACTAGAATGTCTTGTTTCAGGAAAATTGTAGCAAGAAAAGATGATTTTTTCGGTTGAAATTGGATGCTATCAATGGTTTTATCTTATTTGTCCACTGCTTCTAGAACATAAAGCTTTGTGGGTAGGCAGTCTAGCATTTTTTTGTTGTGCTCAACTGTAGAGTTTCTATGAAACAAGTATGGAAACCATGGATCATTAGGAGGTGTCTTCCAGCACATTACATTTTAATAGCTAAAGTCTTGATTGGTTTTTTGAGCAGTTCTAGCACGATTAAGTATGGAAATGAAATGTCGATTTGTTTGTCTAATTAGAGTGTGCAATTCAAAAAAATTCACGTTGTCGGTCCAGAATGTGTATGGCATTCTCTCTTTCTCTATTGTTGGTTCTTTGAATATCCAAGCATCACACATAGGTTGTGCTTGGTAAAAGTCTCCACAGAATATGATGTCTATATCACCAAATGGTCTTGTTGGTGTTTTTTTTATTTGACGAAGTCTTTTGTCAATGTTGTAAAGCATTTTTGAGCCAATCAATGAGATTTCATCAATAAGTAGAATTTTCAATTTGCTCAATTTTTTTGCTTAAGATGTCAATTGTGTTTGAATATAGGGGCAACATTTTTGAAGAGTTGCATGGTAGATGGAAGATTGAATGTGCAGTGGTGCCACCTACGTTGAATGTTGCTTTACCTGTTGCAACAACGACAATTCCTTTTAGTTTGAGCGAGTCGCTATCTAAGTTCTTATCGTAGAATCAGGTCATTGCTTCAAAAATGGCTTTTGCTATGAAGGTTTTTCCAGTGTCGGCTCCACCTGTCAAGAACAAGTACAAAGGTTTATTGGGTGCCAATCTTTTTGTCATCAACACATCGTTTAGTATTGATGGTTGTTCTTTATTCATTTGTCTACGGAAATTGAAGTATTCCTTGTTTCTTAGGAGGAATGGATGTGTTATTTCTGAGAACATGTTTTTGGTAATCGAATCTATGACCTTTGTATTTTTCATATGGTATAGGTCATTTATGATGTCTTATTTTTCTATGTGATTTTGTAGTTTTCTTCTATCAATTTCATTTGCAATGTCAATTGTTGGTTGCATATCATTGTCAACTCTTGTAGCAGCTTTGTCAATGTCACCCCATGTAGGAGCAATTTGTGCAGTGAACAATTTTTCAATTCTTGCAATTTCTAATTTTCTAGCATTGAATACTGCACTCCATGTTTGATATCCAAGAAGAAAGGTTTTCTTACTAGTTCTAAAAGGCACATACAACATAAGCTTCTCCCTGCAATAATTCTCAAGGTCAATGTGTGGATTGCATCTTACATAGCGAATGATTTTTGGAGTTGCTCTTTTTTGGAGCCTTGCTGAGTTCCTTGAATAGAAAGTGATGTATTCAGCTAGTGACAATTTGTCAAGAGCTTTTGGTCAATGTATGTATTTTTCTATTACAGATTCACACATGATATTCTCATAATCATCTTGCTCTTTTGCTGATTGTTTAGGGATTTTTAACATGAAGATTTTGTTTTCTAGTGATGCAGTATTGATGAAGACTGTTTTCCTTGAGCATCCACGTAATGACAAAGAGAGAACAATATGAGCAGCTTGACGAGTGGAAATTTGTTGGTAGTTTACAAAAGCATTACCAAGTTTCCATATGAATTGTATCTTTCCATCATAAGCATGCGTGCATTGGGGCAATTTCCAAAATGCAAGAGACAATGTTTTATCTTGTTTCATCATATATGAACTGTAGTAAGATGCAACAACATATGCATCTAAAATAAATTGTGTGTCTGTATTTGCATACCATAGGCTTGGTACTTATTTTGCAAAGGATTTTATCCAAATATCAGCTGGCTATCTTTTTAGCATGATAGTCTTGCGTGTTAAAGATGATCATAGCATTGCAATGTAATCGGTCTCATTCACTTGTAATTCATCCAAGAAATTTTGGAACAAGACATATTTTGTGTAGTGTTTGTTTTCCAATTCGTTGAAAAAAATTCTTGCTTTGTCCTTGATTGCAGGATGGGGCATGGGCATTGGCTCTAGTATTGTTGTTTTTCCCATCAGAGGCAACGGGAAACTGAATCTACGAGCTGATTTTATTTATTTTCTGCAAGTCTTTGTATGATGGCGTGTTTGCATTTTGGTGAGATTTGTATCAAGTAGCGATGAGCCACAAGAAATGTACTTGTCGATAAAGCTTTCTATTTTAGTATTTGAGCAATTGCCATAAATAGGTGGATTTTCTATCCACAACTAGAAATGGACATGTTCATTGCCTCGGTTTTGGAATTTTGTGACAAAAGAATAGTCGGTGACTTGGCCAAAGAGCTCATGGTTTTTTAGCATCATTTTTTTAAATGCATTTATTCTATGATTGAAGTACCAGCTGCAAAGCATTGGGTTCTTTCTGATTTCAAATTCCAGGTTCATATCCTCTATAGTTTCATTACAATTGGTTTGTTACTGAATACATATTTGTTGTAAAGCTTTGCACAATGGCTCCCACAAGTGCTCAACACTTGTCAATGTTATAAAAAATGTTGGATGTCCCAACTGTCTTATCATTGAAAATATGTTTTTTTTTGTGTTTTCTAGGTAGTCTGGTGAGGTGCGGATGCTTTTTAAAGTTCTATAACCTAATGGAGATCTTAATATTTTTTGCAAAGTAGCCGGATTGCGCACATCTTTTGAAACTAACTTTTTACCTTTTAATTCAGCTTTTGTTATGCAAACCCATGCTAGTGAAGATACTTGGCGAATAATTATTTTTAATAGCTTTGAAGAAAATATTTGTTATGTGTGTTGCAAATTTATTGTCTTTATGCATAAGCTCCCATTTTTCTATCTTTTGGTATGTAAATCTTTTAGTAACGTCGGATGGGCGAGCTGAACCGCAAATAAAAGTTGGGAAGTTCATCCCCTCTGTGTATGTGTCTTGGAAAATGCCAAGAGGCTTAAACCCCTTTGATGGTGCAATTTCAATGATGGTTGTGTAAAGTTCTCTGACTGAATGTGCATCATTGAACCAATGTATAACTAATTCTGTTATGGGTTGTTGATCATCATCGGATGTGTCATTGTCAATACTTGGTTTTGTTTGAGGCTCTATATGCAATTTTGTTGTTGTCTTTGCAAATTTATTTTCCCAATATTTACTTATGGAGATGTTTTGTTCTTTGTGCAGTGTTGTTCTTGACAATATTGTTACAGCATTCATGACAACAACTGGTCTAATATTTCCTTGCACATAGGCATTCTCATACTGCAGTTTCCGTTTTAGCCTAACTGCAACTATTGTATTTTCATCGAGCTGTCTCGGCAATGCCTATTGCACTTTGTCAAAATCTACTGGAACGTTAATGATTGTGCCAAGGAGCCCATATTGTGCTCACTTATATCCTAGTTGTCTGATTTGTGCGAAAGCAATGCGCAAAGACACCAACCTTTCTTCAAGTGACGTTAAGGATTGAACGACATCTATTGGTGCATTGCGTCTTATGCTCCAAGGTGTAGCAAAACAGGGGAGCCTTGCATCTAGAATACATTTTCTACATTTTTTACAAATACATTGTCTGACTACGAATGTTTTCTAATTTTTTTCGATAGGAAGCAAAGAGAAAGCTTGAGCAAGTGCATGATCAAACCTGGGAATGTTTTCTTGGAAATGAAGCATATCGCAAAGACAACATGGTTGTGTAGGTGTGTCATTTATGATTTGCAAATATGTGTTAATGGATTTTTGTATTGTGCTGGATTTTGTAGATATGTGTTTTTTAATTGTTGATTGATTGCTACTGATTGCGTTCTGAAGTACAAAAGCTGCAAACAATCTACATTTGAGATTTGACATTTGTGAGGCATGATGCTTTGCTGCTGCCTGTATCTATTTTTTAAGAGAATGCAATGATTGCTAGTGTAGTAGGTTTGAGTTGCTCCTACATAGCTGATCTTGATCTGGCATATGCAAAGGGCATTGCATATGTGGACTTCGGATTTCCTTTTTCAAAGAATACAATGATTGCTGCTAGATTGCATTTGCACCCATGTTGGAGGACTGTTTTTGGCCTGTGATGTTGGTAGTAGCTAGACCGAAAGTGGAAGTTATTTGTGCAATATCCACATGTGAATTTTTTGCAGTACACATATAAGCTTTTAGAGAATGCAATGTCTTATGCGATGCTAATTTTGTCTGTGTGTTTGGTGCGGAGATATTTGGCGAAGAAATGTTTTCTTTAAGACAGTGCATTGTATGATTATGTGACAATGTTTTGCTTATATTTTTTATAAAATTATCAGGTTCTAAAGATCTGCATGTTTGGTTTGTAGCATTTTTAGTAGCCATTTGCTGATTTGGCATGCTCACATAGTATGTAGAATTTAGTTCCCTCAAGGCCACTCTGTATATACAATATTCCAATATTGGAAACTAATGATTGCGATTGCAATAGACGATTGTTGTTTGCTATGGCAGGTTTTCTAGATGAGTTGAAGCATGCCAATGCATAATTGCTCCCTACTATCAATGCATTAGCTAATGAATGGGCTACGAAAAATTGCAAAGAAATTGGATCAAATTGTTCATCGATTAGAAAATTTGTCACAACAAACATCCTCTTGTCACATGCAATGGAAAATGTAACAGCCCTGCAAAGTCCAAGTGTTCTCGAAACTGCAATATGTGTTCGCCAAGTGAAGCTGAATGTTTTGGATGCAATTGTATGTGCTTAGTTGTGAAAACATGAGCTCAAAGTGTCCAGCAGCAGGATTTGTGTCATGGAAAATAATTGATATTGTAGGATTGCATGTGTGCTTGTTGAAATGCAAGTACCTTGTTTTCAACCTTACGAACCAAATGCATATTGGTATGTCCAACCAATGTGCTAACCATTTTAAAAAAATGTATCTCTCCAAAGTCTGATTTCACCATTGTTATTATGCTCTATGTTTGAAAGCCTCATTCTACGAAGGTATGTGTTTTTTCATCTATGCCATGCAATTGCTCAAGGATTGTTGGATGCAAGTCAGTTTCATAGGAGCTTAAAGCTGAAGTACAACAGCTATGAAGACGATGCAGAAAATGGTTGACAAGGCCATTGCACAACTGATTTGGTGAGTAGCGAAAATGAAGAAAAACATGTGTTGTGTCAAATAGACAATCACCTACTTTGTAGTTGAATGAATCAATTCAGAAACAATGTGCATGATGGAGAGCTTCATCAATCGATGTAAATTGTGGTTCAGTAGCTAGTCTGTAGGTCTCAACTACAATTGGTTCCAACAAGATTTTTTGTTTCTTTGGTGGATTATTTGCGAGCATATTGCCAAACAAGGGGTCTCTTGACTAAAAGGAATGTTGTATTAAGACTATCCAATAGTACAATGACTATTTAGCATTATGTGAAATTCGAAATGTTGAATACAATGAAATAGAATTTGTCTTCTTTGCAAGCAAGTGAAAACATAAATAAGTTTACTGTTTAGTATTCTACTACACACCTTGATCAGCAAGCATGCATAAGCTCTAATAGTATTCTCCCATGTGATAGTAGATGTTGTGTAGATGATACAAAAAAAAACAATATTTTACTATCAATGCATGTGGGTATAATGCAAGCTGTACTAAGGTTGTACAACAATACAATGTATATTTGTGAAGAGAAGCAACACAGGCAGTCATGATCATTCATTACTCACCTTGACAAAAACAATAACCTTGAAGTTGTCAGATTATCACTTTATCCAGATTTTTTATGGGCGCTAGTTCCTATATAACAAAAGAAAAATTTCATTACTAATGCATATGACTATATATCTAGAAAAAGATATAGAATAACTTGAAAGTGATGAATAAATGGAGGGGGAGGGCTTTTAGTTAGAAAATGTATAACAATCAAAGTATGGATTTTGAAGAGAATTTGGAATTCTCTCCATTTTTTTTTGGAAATGATGTAGCGAGCATTTTCTACTCCACATGTTGAGTATTTATATGATTCTTGGATGTAGATAACCATCTCCAAATTGTGCAAAACTCTACTGGCAGCAACTGCAACATCTATGTTAAACAAGATCCAATAAAAAAACATCTAGCATATTTGTGTGTGTATATATATATACATATATATATATATACACATACAAAGATAGTTTTGCTTCATGAACATGCAACCAACCCTAGATTTGTAAGATCCAAGGGAAAGCTACTCTATGAATTTTCAACTAGGAATTAAAATCTACTCCGAAGAGCGTCATGCATTGGAACATGCAATACCAATAATAGGAGAAAGGAAATCATTAATTCCATATGACCTAATATACAACAAATATAGTTTTAGATGGATGATCCATATGCCCAATACTCAAGAGTTGTCAAGAAATGGTATATTATATAACCATAAATTGTAAGTAGAATGGGTTGCATATTTTCTCTATTAGTGCTTGTTGCAATGTAACCTGCGACATGGTAGAAAGTTAAAAATTAGTGACTAATTTTAAAAGAATTTATGTTCATTCTGCATGTAATGTACAATCCCAAGAAAAGCATCAATCTACGAAACAAAAGAGATAACTTGGAATTTTCAAAAGTACTTTTATATGCTAGCATAGGAGAGAGGAAATGTTTTGTACCATCGTGAGATGTGTCTGTGGACTTTTGCAAAAGAAGTTGTTTTCTTTTTTCTCTACCCACTTAATTTTTTTTAGATTTGTCGATGAAATCTATTTGGTCTTTCATTCTCTTCTATAATCTAGAACAAATTAATTGAATACTATTAGAATAGGCAAGCTGAAAATATCAAAAATATTTTAACATCATAATTCATCAGGAACCTACAAAGTAAGAGCTGAAAATTTGCATACCATGGTCAATTGTGTCTGCAGAATTTTGACTAGCAAAGTTTTCCTCTTCTTGCTCCATAGCCATAACAGGTACTTATTTGTCCATGGAATATGTCTATGTTTTTTTTCTTTTGCAATGATGAGAAAATTGATTTCCCTCAAGAGAATGAGTTGCTATCATTGTACAAACAAGGCTATAAAATGACTATTTTGCATACCCATGGCACAACATCATTCTCTTGAGCAGGTCCAAATTGTAAACCATTGCATTGTTTATATTCAAATAGTGTAAACATAGATAGTAGAAGTGAGTTTGTGACAAAATCCAACACTAGTTGAAATGCATGCATGCAAAAATAATCAAGCACATCTATGCAAAAATGTGTTGTCCATGACATTTATCTGGTCTCTCATTCTCTTCTACAATCCAGAACAAATAATGGTAATATACACTAAAAATTAAGTACTTTCAAGTTAGTCCCTAAAAATTATGTGAGAGAGTTTTCCTCTTCTCTTACTTTTTTAATTTTTGTGTGAAGGAATCTATGATGAGTGTGTAAAACAGGAAGTTGTTCCAAGATGCATTCTAGTTGCTTGAACTAATAGCCAAAAATCAAGCTAGTATGTATTTGGAGTTGACTACCAAGAGGCCTTCTAGCCTTCCCTCTGAAATTTTCTTGTGATAGACCATTTCAAAAATATCTTGAGAGAAGTGCAGATAATATTTGAGATCAAATCTTTATTAGTATCATCCAGCTATTGTGAGAAATTGAATGAAATGTTAAACACAAATCTTGGAATTATTTTTCTCAAAATCTCTTTACGACAGTGAGTACCACACATAATATGGCTATGATGAATCCATCCTTGGGGTAAAATTAAGTGCTAATTAAATCCTTGTTAAAATGTCTACTAATTAATGCTACACCTGCTGCAATAAAAAGTACTACAAACATAAATATCAAATGAAAAGGAAATAAAATACTGAAAAACATATTCAGATGTATTCAGAAAAGAGGTCCTTGCAAGCACATAAGTTAGGGAAGTTGGTGGTATTCATACAAAGATTATTTTTTTCCCAATATGATTGTATTTCATTATAAATATGGTAGCATTCTACAAGCAATCATTGGCATCTTGGGCCAAAAATCTTGTTTGGCATAGATCGCAGCAATGGGAAGCAGAAAATGTCATTGGAATGCAGCATGATGATATCATCTTTAATGAAGAATAAAATTGAAAGAAAACACACTAGTTGAATACTTGAATACTTGATATGTGGTTCAACTATAATAGCAAATGGTTTGGAATTTATAACCTAGAGAGAGAGATCCACGTTGGCAATGTGTTCTTGTAAATAAATGTTAAAAGAAAATCTTGAGGTTCAAATCATGCACCATTCTATTCCTTATATGCAAAATGTGGAAGCATACACAATGTAAGTTACCTATTTGAAAAGATGGAGGACTGTTTCATATGCATATTGGAAAAAAACAATTGACAAACATGTTTCTTTGAAGAACGAGAAGTTATAAGAAATTTAGATAAAACAAGTGACAAATGAAGACTTTATGAATAAAAGAAAATGTGAAAATACATTTGTTTTGCAAATCTGATTTGTAGTAGGCATATTTTACAAAAGTGGGAAGATATTTATAAAGGACTAGTTTAGTGCTCAATACATAGCTCTGGTTACAAGGAGGATTCTACGCCTCTACCGGTTCTTTGCCATCTGAGGTTCCTATGTTTACAGTCATAGCAACATGGACATGATTGTACTCCACAATTGCTTCTTTACTAAGAGTCGGAGCATTTCGTCCACAACCAAACGGGAAATCTCGAATAGTGAAGGGTCTTGGTTTGGAAAGTGGTAGAGGGAATTCCTTTATTGGTTCAAGATCTTTGGAACATTGAGCAAATCTATTTTTCTTTTGCATTTTCATTCGCTTGATTGATTTAGCCAATGTTTTGATATTAGATATTTTTTCAACTGACGTGCCTGGGACCATTGTAACAGTGGATTTGCACTCTTCATGTTCCTTTTGTTCAAAGGGTTGTTTTTTTGACACTTGTCTCCCTTTTTTATTTTTCCCATGACCCATGACTGTCAACACCAAACATTTAAATTAGTATAACAAAATAAAGAGCATCTACATTCTAGTGTTGACCTAGAGGCTTTGATACGAATGTAACAAGTAGCACAGTGAAAAAAAGACTTGAAAAATTATAAATTTGGTTAGTATAGCCAAATAGGTTATGCTGGAGATAGGAACAAGATCAAGAAAACCACTTGGAAAAAATTTGAAGTTACCATAGACTCAAAAACCAATATGTTTTTGTAAAGCAGCAAATTTGAATAGCAAAATCAAATAGGAAATATAGATAGACCTCAAAACAAATAGATAAATTGTTGGAACCAATTTTGGCCGACGAGAGAAAGGTTGTTGTAGACAATAAAAAGCAGAGGGGGCCCATCTCTGACTCCCCCTCTGAAGTCACCACTCTCCCCTCCACCCACCACTCTCCCTCTCCCACTCACAACTACAGAAAATGGTGTTGCTTTGGAGGGAGAGAATATATACGCAACATGCAAACATGATTGTAGAACGACCGATTAGGCCAGAGAAAAGGGGGGAGTCCCAAAGTCACCACTCTCCCCTCCACTCACCACTCCCCCTCTTTCACCCACCAATATTTCAGTGCGAGTGATATTTTCCTTTTAAGCAGATTTTTATTTGTTTATAAAGGAAAATCACTTGGAAAGCATTTGAAGTTATCATGCACTCCAAAACGAATATGTTTTTGCAGAGAAGAAAATTTGAATACCAGAATCTAATAGTATATATAGCTGGACCTAAATACAAATAGATAAATCATTGGGACCAATTTTGGCCAGCTAGAGAAAGGTTGATTTAGACATTTAAAAGTAGGGGGAGTCCACCTCGTTTAGAGATAGGTTTCATTGGGAGATTTGTAGAATGAACTAGAAATCATACATGCCATGAACAAAGAGACCTAACAGGAAGAATGCTACCTAATGCCATGAAGAATCCTTGCTTGCAAAATGTGAAAGCCATATGTAGCCACCTACCCATTTTGTCCATGTGCCCTTTTTGTAAAAACAGACAAAAACTTAGGGATAGAAGCGGTCCAAGCACAATCTATTCATTTTTGATTTGTCATGATATAGTTTTTATGAATCGGTAATTCTAAAAATCCATAAACTCTTGGGGAAAGTACAAACCACCAATAGAAAATTGGAAATAAATTGTTGCAATTATAGTTTAATAGGAAAATTTCTTCGGATCATATGTTAAATTATTTACACGACTCCCCACAAAGGAATTAATAGTGGAAAAATAAAACTAAAAACATAAGTCAAGAATATTTATGCAACATGCGAACATGATTGTAGAACGGTCGATCAGGCCAGGCAAAAGCGGGGGGTGGGCACCTCCCACTCTGCTCCCCAAGTCTCCACTCTCCCCTCCACTCACCACTCTCACTCACCAGTCCTTGAGTGCCAATGATCTTTTCCTTAAGCAAAGCAGCCATGTGCAAGAGCATTGCAAAGCTAATATTATAAAAACATTATGCAACATGAAAACATGATTGTAGAATGACCGATTAGGCCAGGAAAAAGCGTGAGGGTGGGGGGGGCACCTCCCACTCCCCTCCTAAAGTCACCACTCTCCCCTACACTCACCACTCTCCCTCTCTCACTCACTAGTCCTTGAGTGCGAGTGATCTTTTCCTTAAGAAAATAAATCATATGCAAGAGCATTGCAAAGCTAATGCTATAAACAATACTTTAGGAGGTTTCATAAGAAAATCTTTATTTCGAAACTATAAAGAATTAGTAACCACTTGGTTTTGGATTGAAACTACCTTCTAGGAATTTGAAGGTGGAATCTTTGTGTAGAAGCATAAATGCTTCACCATGAAGGAACATTCTATGGATTCATGTAACACTTATCTCATTTATATGGCCACAATAATAGCTACAACTTCCATGGAATGCTGAAACAATGGATAAACTAAACCTGCTTACAAGAATGCACTACTTTCAATGTACAAAATAAAGAATTTGTTAGATAGGATTATAGGCTGCGTATTTTTTAAACTGATGGTAAAGAATCACTCTATTTAACAGGTTTAAATTATTCATCACTGCACCATTTATTAGGAAATTTAGCATCCTAGACCTTAGATCCTATATGGCCAAACCGATACATTTTGAAGGAGGTGAAGGACTCAATTTTGATGATATTCTGAATGCAAGTCCAGATGCAGCCTTAGAGAAGAGGATTTTCAGGCATGGAAAATAGACCAGAGAATGAAGTCAGGTCAATTATATCGAGTCAACTATAAACCAAGAAAATGACTTTTGCTAAATGTTCATCAAATATTAGTCAAAACGATATGGCTTCAACTAGCTAAATCAACATGATAATTTTGGTGACCTATACATGGTTGTTAAATACAAGTAGAATTCTTAATTATCCATCAGTCTTAGAGTGTTATAGTGTTTGGAAACTTAGTGATATTTTCAAGGTTATGAAGGTTCTATTCCTATAAAGATTTCACAATTTTATGATTATCACTAAATATATTTTGAGCTTTATCCTAAAACATCAAGGCTAATGAATATTCAGATAACATATGGTCAATAATTCAGATTTTAGTCAATGCTTGCATCGCAATTATTTTATTTAGTCTTCATATTGCTTTTGTATTTTGCATTGGGAGGTCAGAAATTTACAGAGGTTGCAAAAGGTAAGTTGCGTGATTCAATTTCAAAATCCTTTGAATTTAATACATTTTCTTTGATGGTAGGATATGGAGATTCTTTTTTTATTGAGAGTTTGCAACAATATGAAAATATTTTTGATATCCCGTGTTCAACACATTGCAACAACAAATGGATACAAAGTCTGTGTGAGCCTTCTTTTAGATTTTCAAGGAAAATTAATCAAACAAAGGTACCCTTGGATACTTGTTTGTGTTCTGATTCTACAAGAAAATTGCAAAGTTTTGAATGTTGTCTTCAGTTTCTTGTTATTCAATATGCTCTAAAAGTGGGATAAAAAAATTTAAAAATCATGATCAATTGCAAAGCTAGACAATCGGTTAATTTTTCTATTTTCCAAATTACTAATTGTTTCATTTAACAAAATAAAGTTCCTGACCAAATTATGCTAAACTGGAAAAAAGATGAAGAAGGAATTGTGCCTCTATAGGAAGTAGTTCTTGGGTGACATGAGTTGATAGCAAAATTACTATGCAAGAAAGGAGAAAATTTGAACTCTATTCATGTTGTCAATTTCATATTGACTGTTGCACAAAAGGGTGATTTGGGACAAAGACTCCACATAGTAGCAAGACTTTCCAATGATCTGAAAAATTTGCATTGTCCAAGTCCATCCTAGCCCCAAATAGGTTGAGCTAGAAAAAATATCTTAGACAACATCATAACATAAACATAAAATATTATAATTTGGATATAAGTTGATTTTACCCTCATTTCACTCCAGCAGATCAACAATGGGACAAACAACTGGTGTAGAGTGAACAAATCAGATTTATCGGTGCTACTAACAAATTTTTGAGCAAGGCTTTAGAATTGCTAAATTGAGTTTGAATGAACTTTATAGATTTTTTGTTGGTAAGCTGTAGCACAAGAAGAAGTAGAGGCATAGACAAAAAATAGTCTTATGTACTTACAACAACTCGTGGGAAGCTAGACAATAGCTAGAGCCCCTGCCTAAAGCTATAAAAAATAGAAATGAGACAATGTTTGAAATATCTAGTTCAATATGATGTTGACTATCATAAAACCAATTTATTGCATATCAACAATAGACACCTCCAGTATTTTTCATATCAGAAATCTAATGTATTACTTGAAGATGGAAAAAAGACAATTGCAGAGGATATAAACATGATGATAGAATAATGACATCACAATAGTTTCTCTATCAACTAATGTACTCATAAAAAATAAATATGCTTTGGATGTAGCCTAAAGAGTTATTTTAAAAATAAGGTAACCCTAAACAAATCTAGTAACTATATGATATCATGTATTTTTGGGTTTGTGGTCAAAGAAATGCAATATTACGGACCACAGAACAAATTGTTCAGAGGTGTTAATTGTTTTGCAAGAGAAAAGAGTTATAATTGTCATTTCTTTGAGACATTGTGTCAAAAAATTCACATGCTTGGTATACACTTCCATATTTTCCATATTTGTCTCAGAGGGCAATTGAAACAACAACATTTGACAAAACTCTCCTATGTATTATGCTTTGATGGATGTCCATACCCTGTTTCGGAGCTCACATATTGGCATACGTGGCGTGTATGCTACCAAAAGCCATGCAATTTGGCTTTGCACTTGTCAATTGAACTCTTTTGATTGGTTTTGCCTTTCCAAAATAAAAGTCAGGGTAAATTGGTCCGTCTTGACATTTTTTGATGAAACCCTTTTTTATCTATCAAGAAAAATAGAGGACTGTAATCTAAGAATAAAAAGGATACGATTTACTTATAGAAAACTTAAAATTTAAGTGCATCTGATGGTATGTTTTAAGAAAAGATGAAAGCTAGCATTCTCTTCAATGTTCATAAGGGTATGAAGTGTTAAAAGACAAAATGCATTTGCATGTTAAGTGTATGGACACTGGTAAAAACCAAACCCCAAAACCAACCCAACCCCCTGTATGTTTTGGTACATCTCCCCTAGGCAGCAAGGAACAACCCCTTCCTTCCAGGCTTTGAAATGTAGAACAAAGTATCTGAGCCAGTACACCAATCTAATCTATTAGAAATCAAATGCTATAAACCATATCATAATCCTATCATCACTAGATACAAGATAAGTCAATCAAGGAGCAAGGCATGAACCGCCATCGCAACAAGATATTTTTTATGAATTTAGAATATTATGTAGAAACTACTACAAATGTGAACTATTGGGGTTGCATGGAAAATTTAAAAAGAAGCAGACAAATAGGTAATAGCACCAACTAAAAAATTGTTAAGATTTTGATGATGCTAAGAATAGAATGAATAGTATATCATTCTTTATCATTTAAAGTTTAAACCAAATATGCCAAGAGTGACTAGATTTTGTACAGCTTGATGAAACAAATTCCTTGAAAATAGAGACTGAAAAACTTTACAGAACACACATAGAAGCAAGGGGAAAAAATATAGTAATTGAAATGGGTAAATAGGACTCCATAGTAAACCCAATTACAATGTACCCAAGGCTCACCGTAGGGGAAAACCTAGAGCATAAAGACAAATCAATGTTGTACGTACATATATATATTAATTTCCACATAGCTTGAAATTTTTTTGCTAATATGCAATCGAATAAGATGTTAAAATCATGAAGTTGTCACAGTTATAATAACACCTCATCATAGATTTCTGGATTTGACTGTGTGAATTTTATCATCACACAGTCAAATCTAGACATTTGTGATAAATTGAATAATGACATCACAGTAGTTGCTTTATCAACTAATGTACTCATAAAAAATAAATATGCTATGGATGTAGCCTAAAGAGTTATTTTAAAAATAAGGTAACCCCAAACAAATCCATTAACTATATGATATCATGTATTTTTGGGTTTGTGGTCAAAGAAATGCAATATTACGGACTGCAGAACAAATTGTTTAGAGGTTTCAATTGGTTTGCAAGAGAAAAGAGTTATATAGTGACAGGATTTGATTCAATCTAATCAATTTTTTATGTATTACCGGAGAGTTGTAATTTAATACAAAATCATATAAAATCTTATCTAGGTCTACAGGTTTTCAATCGTTGGTAGGGAAATTGAAATATTCCAATGAATCTTGAATGCAATGCCATAAATGTGTCATTAACTATGGTGTCAGTGATATTTCAATAAAAAATTTAATGAATAGATTGAAGCAATCGCTATAAGGTGACTAGTTTTGGTTCGTCTCATTTTTTATAAATTTCTACTTTGGTCGGTTTCATGATATTTTTCTTCTCCACTCTCCCCCATTTATCTCATCGGCATCGTTGGTAGCGTGATACAATCTGTGCAACATCTTAAGCTAAATCGCCTACCATGGTGTCTTCTCCTGGAGTCGGGCCAAATGGGAACAAAGCTGGGCGAAACAAGATTCAGGTATCCTTTTGTATATAATCTTCTATGCAAATTTTTGTCTCTATATTTTCATGTTTGTTGTTTACCTTTTACAATAAGTATTGTGTGCGTGAGGTGGTTAAGTGAGAAAGGGAATTTGTCTGATCATCTAGTTTGTATTTGGCAGAAATGTATAGTCTTTTACTAGAGACTTAGGATTCCAAACAAAAAACCCATTTGTTCAATGCCATTGAAACTATTCCTTGTGTGAGAAGGAAAGTTGATTGCACTCTTAAATGGATTGAGAGATGATATATGCAGATCCCCTCCTTTTTTAATTTTTATTTTTTTTAAAGTGGTGAGTGTTCTTACTGTGAATTTCTTCAGTAGCTCTGAAAGCTTTTCTGAAAGGATTCTCGCATTTTCCTATGTGGAGGGTATTTTTTTCTTTGGCAGGTGGGTTTGTTGACTCTCTTGTAATTCCTTTGTTTTTGTTTTATATTTCTGGACAATATGATATGTATGAGGTTTGTTTTGCAGCTTTTGTTCAATATTTTGGTTGAAAAAGTGGGGGTTGATGCCAGGCTTAACTTTCTCAAATGAGCTTATTTCAAGGGAAGAAGGTCTTCATTCTGAATTTTCTTGTTTTCTCTATAGGTATGAGCCCATGTTTTTATATTATACAACTAATTATTTTGGGTTTTTTATGGGGTATGTGCACGATCATCATGGAAAAAACAGGCCCTTAAGTGGCAATAAAAAGACGAAAAATCAGAGTTAGACAACTTGACGTAAAAAATGAATAAGCTATCTATATTATTTAAAAAAAATGTAAAAATAGAATCTGTAGAAAATTGAATATAGTTTCTAAACTACTAGACCTTTATTTAAAAAAACAAAATCTATTTGGTGAAAATTTGAAATTCCAATGCAGTAGTATTTAAATTTCAGGGTAAAATAAGAAGAAGGTGTTTGTCTGACCACCCTAACCACGATAAAATGATAATATTTTCTTATAATCTTTTAGATATAAGTAGAGGACTCATGTCCCAATGTGATGCATATTTTTTTTTTTTTTTTCCAAGTAAATAATTAATTATGAATTTTTTATCACAAATTTTAAAAAATATAAAATCTCGTCTGTCTAACCACCTTAACTTGGTCAAAAATTCATGAAATTCATTTTTTATTTTTTTTAATCCTATACTATGCAAAGCATAGAATGTGACACATGTTTCAGATTCAAAAAATGTGATACCGTTTGAAAGTTATAGATTTTTTTCAATCAGCCTATCAATCAGGACTTTATTCATAATTCTAATAGAAAATGAATAATAATTATTTATTAAATTCAAAGTAAAGCATAATTTATATTGGTGGAAAGCTGAGAATCTCCTCTAAAAACCCTTTTCGTTTCATCAATTTTGGATAAAAAGAAAGTCATCAGCCACATGGGCCATCATATGGCTTACATATCACCACTTTTTGGCCCATCATGATCCTGCACATACCCTATGAACTGTATTGATTGTAGGATTTTTTGTTTGGTGGTTGTTTATAGTTTGTTGGAGAACAAACTCAACGAGGAAAAAGTGAAGGAAATAGTGTGTGAATCTGTTGACATTGAAAGGGAGTTTATATGTGATGCACTTCGATGTGATCTTGTGGGGATGAATGCCAAACTTATGGCTGAATATATTGAATTTGTTGTTGATCGATTGTTGTTATGTGCTCTATATTGGAACCATTTCCCCATGACTACACTGTGTATTGTATATGACTTCTGCTTAAAGAAAATGCTATTTTGGATGTTAATATTACTAAGTATTTTGTCCATTCTCAGGTTGCACTAGGGTATAATAAAGTTTATAATGCGAAAAATCCATTCGATTGGATTGAACTAATTTCTCTCAAGTAAGTATCTGGAGTATCTATTTTTTTTCTTTTAATTGTGTTTGGTTTAGAATTTGTAGTAATTTGGATTTGTTATATCTTTTGCGGAGGAAAGACGAAGTTCTTTGAAAAAAGGGTTGGTGGATACAAGAAGGCTTCTATTATTTCGAGTTTGACCAACACTGAAGGGAATCATGTATTTATATTGGATGAAGACTTTTGAGCCATTGTATCAAAGGATTTTTGAGACAATTTGGTCAGGTGCCTTCTTCCTCAACTATTGTATTGATGACCCCCTTGATATAAGCTAGTAACAAATATCCATTGCTAGTTGGTAAATTATTTGGACGATGCTTTGTAACTCAGATAATCTAGTTGAGCTAGCAATATAAAATATTACGCTCTTTATTGAGCCCTATTTATAAGATACCCTAACAAAGTCTAGGTCTCAATAATACATAAGTATTGTGTTAAATGAGGCAATGACTGGGAGGAGAGACTTCAAGAGTACTATGGGAATATAGAACAAGTTACAAAGGTGTTGTGGGTTACACCCCTTTCCAAATTATGTGAGGACAAAAATAATGTTTCTACAACCCATAAGAAACAACCATATTGAAATTGCAAGGTAGAAAATTGCAATGGGCAGATTTAGCTTACCATTTTCAGTGATAATCAGTTTCAAAGTTTCATAGTTGTCTTTTATATACATGAAATTTTTTTATAAACCTCGAGGCACAATATAAAGCCACTCCGAATTGGCTTGCAAACTCACTCTCTTCTTTTAACATATTTGAAAAAAAATGATGGAAAACCAATTAATCTTTACTCAGTCTTAGGAATGAACTACTATTTAGATTATCAAACTTGACCTTACATTTTTGGCCTTGATACCACAAAATCCTAATCCTAATACATTTGCAAATTTTGGACAAATTGCTCTATGTAACACTATTTAAAAAAATTAATCTGAAGTAGTGCCAAAGCTTTTGAAGATGTTCCTTTTTGATTTGATTTCTAGTGAACAAAGCAGTTTTATTCATGGCAAATATATCTTGGATGGCATAGTGTTGGCTCATAAAACCATGCCTACTCTTCATATACACAAGAAAAAAGGACTAGTAATCAAATTAGATAAGGCAAAAGTGTATGACAAAGTCAATTAGGATTTCTTGATAAAATTTCTTTAAATGTTTGGGTTTTCTTTAGAATGGGTAATGGAGTTGGCGACTAACTCTTGGTTTTTTTGTATTGGTAAATGGTTCACAGGTTATCTTTTTTCAGGATTCAAGAAAGCTAAGGCAAGGAGATCCGCTGGCTCTATATCTCTCTATATTAATGGCAGAGGTGCTGAAAATGAAAAGGAGGTCCCTCATCTACAATTTGTGGATGGCACACTCCTTTTTAATGCAGCAAAGATAGAAAAGTTATAGGAAGATTATTAATGAGTATGTCTAAACGTAGCCAATCAATGTAGAGAAGTCAAAGGTCTTTTTCTTTAATGTTAATCTTTGTATGCAACAAAGAATATGTATTATCTCAATATTCCTTTGTTTACCATGATGGAAAAGTCTCTTATGTGGAAAGATCTCTAAATCAAAATGGATTATGCGTTGGAAGAATGGAAAGGGGAATGCCTGAACTTAGCATGAAGAATAACCCTCATAAATGCAATGCTTTATGTGATTCCAATTTATATGTTTTCAATTATGGCTGTGTCAAAAGCTATCTTAGAAAATATGAAATATGTAGGAATCTTTATGGCAGGCCACTAAGATGAAAGCCAACATTCTCTTCAATGTTCATAAGGGTGTGAAGTGTTAAAAGACAAAATGAATTCACATGTTAAGTGTATGGACACTGGTAAAAAATAAACCCCAAAACCAGCCCAACCCCCTGTATGTTTTGGTATGTCTCCCCTGGGCAGCAAGGAACAACCCCTTCCTTCTAGGCTTTGAAATGTAGAACAAAGTATCTGAGCCAGTACACCAATCTAATCTATTAGAAATCAAATGTTATAAACCATAGCATAATTCTATCATCACTAGATACAAGATAAGTCAATCAAGGAGCAAGGCATGAACTGCCATTGCAACAAGATATTTTTTATGAATTCATAATATTATGTAGAAACTACTACAAATGTGAGCTATTGGGGTTGGATGGAAAATTTAAAAAGAAGTAGACAAATGGGTAATAGCACCAACTAAAAAATTGTTAAGAATTTGATGATGCTAAGAATAGAATGAATAGTATATCATTCTTTCTGATTTAAAGTTTAAACCAAATATGCCAAGAGTGACTAGATTTTGTATAGCTTGATGAAACAAGTTCTTTGAAAATAGAGATTGAAATTTTTTACAAAACGCACATAGAAGCAAGGGGGAAAAATATACTAATTGAAATGGGTAAATAGGACTCCATAGTAAACCCAATTACAATGTACCCAAGGCTCACCGCAGGGGAAAACCTAGAGCATAAAAACAAATCAATGTTGTACGTACATATATATATTAATTTCCACATAGCTTGAAAAGATTTTACTAATATGCAATTGAATAAGATGTTAAAAGCATGAAGTTTTCATAGTTATAATAACACCTCATCACAAATTTTTGGATTTGACTATGTGAATTTTATCATCACATAGTCAAATCCAGACATCTATGATAAATTGTATAAGATAGCCTAGAGGTTAAGTATAACGGAGGAAAAATATTTATTTGAAGCAAACACCTGACATCTCACAAGATTCCAATACCCTTTATGCTGTGATGGATATCGATACTATGTCCCAAAACCCCCATTTGGCATAGGTTGAGTATAACAGGCAGGACCTATATTTGTATACTTGTAAAAATAGAAAAGCACATGAACTATCGACTCAGGAAAATGTGCCCAAGCCGGATTTTTGAAAAGGCTTTAAATTTTTTTAGCCAAATGCAAACGACGAATGTAAAGTGAAACTCTATAACCTTTTGCCAATATACTCACTGCCAATGTTAAAATGGTGGATTAGGAATAGATTACGGATTTCCATCAAAGAAAAATGGTAGGGAAAAGCTTGACGATAGCATGGACAAAATGATCAAGGGCATACGGATAAAAGTACACAACCTTCAAACTACATGCAATTTTTCTTTGTAGTTTAGGGAAAATTAATGCATTAAAATGCTTAACGGGCATATAGCTAACGAGCAGAACAAAAAAATGTCATGAAAATGAAGAGCACAACAAAAAATGAAGGGAAGCCAAAGGATAGGTCAGGTGACGAAATTCATTACAGAGAATTAATACCAAAGTAGACAACCCAGGTAATCCTTTGAAATGCAACGAAAGTAAACATTTGTCTGCTACCATGAATGCAAAATGTGATAGAAAAGGTGAGGCACGTGAACTCCTTTCAACAATGCCACCTACCCAGGAGAAACCCTCATTGAAAGACACAAAAGCAACCTAAAAAAATTAGTAAGATGTGAATTTTTTCCCTCCATTCGTTGCTTATTGGTCGGCACAATAATTTGTAAATAGGAAAACATAAAAGACCCACTAAAATCCTGACAGAGGATTGCAAGTTGCGTATAGAAAACGCTAGACGGGATGGTGGAGGCATGGAACCATCACAAGACCACATTCACACAGAAGCATTTTCCCAAACACTCCATTGTTTTGTATATGCTACTAGATTTTCCATACATCTCCATGAAAGAATTTTATCAAACATCTCAATGCCTTGACTCCCATTGCCAAAAGCCTAAAATAAATGCTTTCGAAGAAGCTATGGACACTTCAAATAGCATTGACAAAGCGGTAAAATACTTGAGGAAATGTGTTAAAGAAATCTGGTCTTAGGGCTTTGGTCATTCGGTACCTTCCATCAATCCAAAACAAAAATATAGTTGCAAAACAACCCTCAACAACAAGAAACCAGTATAATGTTTTACCTCAAATGCTCGGTGCGTCGAAGAAGAAGACCCAAACCTACCTCCAAACCCTAGCTCCAAATCCAAGCCCAAGCAGATGAACGCTACACTTGTTTCTGTCGTGTGCGACCAAGCTTTAGAGACAACTTTCATTCGGACATCTCCAAAATGAACCAGAAACCGTACATACCATGAACAAAGACACGTAACAAGAAGAATGCCACCTGACACCATGAAGAATGACTACTCGCAAAATGTGAAAGCAATATGTAGCCACGTGCCCATTTTGTCCATGTGCCCTTCTTGTAAAAACAAACAAAAACTTAGGGATAGAAGCGGTCCAAGCATAATGTATTCCTCGAGAATTTTTAATTCTAATAAAAAGCCAAAAACTCCCAAAGAAATTACAAACGACCAATAGAAAATTGAGAATAAATTATTGAAATTACAGTTCAATAGTAAAATTCCCTCTGACCATATGTTAAATTGTTTACACGACTCCCCACAAACACATTAATAGAAGAAGGAGCAAATTGAAAACATAAGTCTGCGCCTATAGATAGACGGAACTAATAAAAGTACATATTAATTCACACCCAAACTAAAGCTACATGGCTATCAAGCATTCCCCCCCTCCAAATGAGTGAGGGTCCCTTTCAATTTTCCAAGCCTTCCTCACCCAATGGAAGGATTTTTCGACTGGATGATACTTTTTTTCTGATATCGCCATGAATTATGATAAACATAAGTATTAAGAGCGTTCATCTCCGAATCAGATGGCAGAGAGCACAGTCTGTGCATTGGGAGAAGAACATATCTATCCTTCCTTGCTTCATTTTTCCTAAAATACAATATCCTGCTTACAGATTACCCAAATTACGAAAGAATTGCTTGGGATTGTCGACCGTCACCTCTGCAATCTTACTTTGCTTCTTAACTGTAATTCTTTCAAGATACCATTAAATCTGATGATTTTCTCTGGTTTGGATGGATAAACACATGAACATAGATTATTTCCCATTAGTTCCTCCTCTGTTGTAGCCAAACGTCTAAGCAAGTAAAGTATTGAAGTTATAATAATTGAATTAAAAATGATAAAGCAAACGCCGTGAGAGATTCCAAGGAGATAGTTGGTATGGTGATTGGACAAAGATGGCAATGAAATAAATAGTTTATTTCGAATGAAAAGAAAGAGTCCCGTGGAGAGTTTGGATGAATCCACACACGTAAGTGACTGCAATTGTCACATGTTTTTTTGCTTTGTTGAAAAAGTATAACAGTGTTATGCCAGGCATTTTAGCATGTCATAAGGACGGTGGTCTGCAGCTTTGTAGAGGAAGTCTCTTTCAATGCTTTTGACTATTGAATATATGTAGATATACTTACATAGTGGTACTCATCATATGTGTTATATTGGGATCCATTTTGGATGGAGCAGTGGGAGGCCATGCCTCGGTGGACCAGCAAACATTTAACACATTCAAACTTTTAGAAAATGAATCTTACGCGGGTGTTTGACGAGGCTTTTTTTTTAGGGTTTAATTTGTTTTTATTCAGCCGTTTCGTGATTGTTGCTATAACTTTTTGTACAATTATCTTGTTTCTAGTCTTCCAAAAGTTTTGTCTTTGTCATCTAATTTAAAAGTCATGTTTTTTTATTCTAACTATTTCATGGCTATTTTGTTTAGGTAATATTGATGTTCATCTTTCAAAAGCTTTGTTTTTTTTTTCTAATTTTAAAAGAATCATATTTTTAATTTTACGATTGTATGAATATTGTTACAATTTTTAGTACGATTATATTATTTTCTTCGACATCATTAAAGTTGATTTCTCAATAGTTTTTTCTTTTTCACCTAATTTTAAAAGAACCATGGTTTTTTCAAATTTCCATCATCATTCTTTTAAAGATGTCTTTAGCTTTGGTTAATTCCAAAAACACCTTGAGAAACATGTCCACAATAATTTTTTTCATTAAAGAATTTATATGAGACAAATGTGTTGGTTTTGAATACTCGCAATTTCACAAATTATTTTCATTGCTACCCATTTTTATTTTAGTTTTCTAACATGTGTGTGTCTATGGATGCATGGTTGGTGTGATATAATGTGAACCCAGACTCATATCTTTAACTTTTACTTGTTTATATATTATTATGTGTTTAGTTTTCATATTATTTCTATATGTGCATACTTTAGTACATTCATCTTATCTTCACATTTATTATATTCGATAGTCCACCTAGATAGATATTGTCATAATTATTTGTCCATCTAGGATCATTTATGTAGTTGCATGGTCAACCCCATGGTCCTAGACTTGACCATTATATTTCTATCTTTCAAAATCTACAAATTGTTGCTCTTTATTTCCAATCCTAGGATACCTAAAACACATGTTCTGTGAAATTTGGTACTATGTGCCTATATTTAAATAGATTTGTTAACAATCGTTCTATATCATTTAGAATCCAAAAGTCATATCTCAATCTAGATCATTATAAAAAAGTAATCAATAGAAAAATATTTCTATTTGGTGCACTTAAAGGATTAATAAACCTAAATAAATTATTTTGGGGCCCTTTCTTATTATATTCAGTCTTTTACACATATTTCTAGAGGCCATTTTGATTGATATTGTTCACAAAATTGATATCAATTCTTGCAAGTTCCATGATGGAAACATAGAAGTGGTGTCCAAACACTACTTTTTAGAATTAAAAACCATGATAAGGATATCATTGTCTCTCTCCTCATTTCACCATGCTTCCCACCTTGAATCAATGATGGTATTTATGGTCACCAATTTTTGTTTGGAAACATAGATTCCACACCATTTGATCAAAAATTATGGAACTAAAATTGGCTCACTTTTCCTAGTGTATTATTTTTTAAGGAATTCCCATGCTCTAGGTTATCCCATTTGGGAGCTGTTGACCCTCATTATCCTTTTTGTGAGCAACAATGGTATCTCAAACACCTTTTCTAGTTTTATCCTAGAGCTCAGATTGTTTGAACCTAGAGTCATGACTATTTTAAGCATTTCAAACTAGAATAATTTTCATTGCATATGGTTATATAGGGGTATTTTCGATGCATCCCTCAAAATTTAACCTATATCTAGCATACTATCAAAGTGGAGATTCTATTCAACATATATAAAAAATATAAATATAGCTATTTTTTTAGATTTTTGTATATATCATGATGTTTAACTTCAATGATTTATTCCAATATTTTAGTACATTTCTAAGTGCGAGCTAATAAAGTTACACTTGAGTTGTCCCATCTATAGGTCCTCCTTGACCACTAGAGTAATGCCCCATGTGTGATTGCCACAGTTCCTACATCTCTCTCTTCATCAAAGGGTCACTCACCTTCTCATGGGCCCTATTGAGAATGTAGCCTCTCTACTCAAGGTAACTAGACAAACCACTCTTTGAATTCTCCCCAGACAATGACAAAGGATTGTGGTTAGTGTGGCTATTTGTGGCATTCACTTTGATGCTCCACCTAGTTTTTGTCAACAAGAGGAACTTCTGGATGGTCTATCAGAGGTGTTTCTAGTTGTTTGATTCCAACTAATTTCCTCAATTGGCTCTTTCCATTTTGATTTCTTGTGCTATTGAAAAAGAAGACAAAGCAAAAAAATATGACATGTGACACCCTCTTGTGGACACTCTAGAGATTGTTGATGTATGGAGTAAACTAGATGAGTGAGATCCTCCTCCTCCCCTCCCCTTATTGCTATTGCTCTCACTGCTTAACAACTTTGTTTTATGTCTTTATACTCCAAACTATTACCATATATGAACTTTAAAAATAGAACTTTTTCACCCACCTTTGTTTTTAAATATGTATAAAATATTTTTCAAATAATAATATAAACACTTATTAATTTATTAATAAAAATAAATTTATTTTATTCCATAGTTTTTGTGCTCACCAACCTAGGAAAGACATTTTGTGCTAGCACGATTAGATGCTGAAGCACCATTCATTCCAAATTGTATATAACACAAATAAAAGTACATCTTAACTCACACCCAAACGAAAGCAACATGGCTGTCAAGCACGCATCTCCTTCAAACGAGTGAGGGTCCCTCTCAACTTTTTGAGTTGGGGAATTCGCATATTGTGTGAAGAGTAGGTTTCCAGTATCTGCGCCCTCCCTTCTTTAACCCCTCCTATTGTTTTTAATCAACCTCGTCCACTTCAAACTTGGACAACACACTGTTTCCCAAGCCTTCGTCACCCAATGGAAGGATTTTTCTACAGGAGGGTACATTTTTCTGAGCTCGCCATGAATTATGATAAGCATAATTAAGCATTAAGGGCGTTCATCTCCGAAGCAGACAACAGAGAACGTAGTCTGTGCATGGGGAAAAAAACGTACGTATTTCCTTGCTTCAATTCTTCCTGTCCTGGGACCGCTATAATACGATTCCCCGCTTGAAGATTACCCAAATTGCAAACGAATTGATTGGGTTTGTCAATCATCACCTCTGCAACCTCACTTCCCTTCTTAACTGTAATTCTTTCAAGCCCCCCATTAAATCTGATGAGTTTCACTGGTTTGCATGGACAAAAACATAAAGACAGATTATTTCCTATTGATTCCTACTCTGTTGTACCCAAATGCTTGAGCAATTAAAATATGGAAGTTGTAATAGTTGAATTAGAAACAATAAAGCAAGCACCGTGAGAGATTCGAAGGAGATAATTGGGATGGTGTTTGGACAAAGAGGGTTGTGCAATAAATTGTTTTCTTATAATGAGGAAAAGAGTCCTGTGGAGAATTTGGTTGAGTCCATACGCGTCATATACTGCAATTGTCACACGCTTTTTACTTAGTTGAAAAAGAAGAATAATGTTAAGCCAGGTATTTCACTGTGGAATGGGAATGGTGGTCTGCAGCTTTGTGGAGGAAGTCTGTTTCAATGTTTTTGACTATTGAGTAATGGGAATGGTGTACTCGTTATATTGGGATCCATTCTGGATGGAGTGATGGGAGGCCATGCTTCGGTGGACCAGTAAACTTTGAACACATTCAAACTTTTAGAAATTGAACCTTACGTGGGTGTTTGACGAGGTGTTTTTTTTTATGGTTTAATTTGTTTTTATTGAGCCATTTCGTGATTGCTGTTACAACTTTTTGTACAATTATCTTGTTTCTAGTCTTTCAAAAGTTTTGTCTTTGTCTTCTAATTTAAAAGATTCATGTTTATTTATTCTAATTATTTCATGACTGTCTTGTTTGTTTAGGTAATATTGATGTTCATTTCTCAAAAGCTTTGTTTTTTTATTTAATTTTTAAGAAAATCATATTTTTTATTTAAGGATTGTATGATTATTGTTACATTTTTGGTATGGTTATCTTATTTTTTTCGACATAATTAAAGTTGATTTCTCAATAGTTCTCTCTTTTTCACCTAATTTTAAAAGAATCATACTTTTTTCAAAATTTCATCACCATTTACTTTTAAACATGTCTTCAACATTGGTTGCTTTCAAAAACACCTTGAGAGACGTGTCCACTATTATTTTTTTCATTAAAGAATTGATATGAAACAAATGTGTTAGTTTTGAATACTATCAATTTTAGAAGTCATTTTCACACTACCCATTTACTACCCATTTTTCTTTTAGTTTTCTAACATGTGTGTGTGTATGGATGCATGATTGGTCTGATAATATGAAGTTGGGCTCATATCTTTAACTTTTACTTGTTTATATATTTTTATGCACTTAATTTTCATATTATTTTTATATGTACATACTTTAGTACATTCAACTTATTTGCACATTTATTATATTTGATAGTCCACCTACCTAGATATTGTCATAATTATTTGTCCATCTAGAATCATTTATGTAGTTGGAAGGTCAACCCCATGGTCCTAGACTTGACCACTATATTTTTAAATTTTTAAATCTAACAAATTATTGCTCTTTTTTTTTCCAATCCTAAGATAACTAAGCACATGTTTTGTGAAATTTAGTACTATGTGCCTATATTTAAATAGATTTATTAGTAGTCATTTTATCATTTAGAATCCAACAGTCATATCTCAATCTAGAACATTTTTAAAAATTAATCAAAAGAAAAATATTTCTATTTGGTGCACTTAAAGGATTAATAAACCTAAATACACTATTTTAGGGCCCTTTCTTATTGTATTTAATATTTTACACACAATTCCTGAGGCTATTTTGATTGATATGCTTCACAAAATTAGTTTCAATTCTTGCAAACCATGGTGGAAACATTAGAAGTGGTGTCCAAACACTACTTTTTAGAATTAAAAACCTCAATAAGGATATCATTGTCTCTCCTCATGTCACTATGCTTCCCACCTTGAATCAATGATGGTATTTATGGTCACTAGTTTCTTTTTTACAATAGAGATTTCACACCATCTGATCAAAACTTATGGAACTAAATTTGGCTCACTTTTCCTCGTGTATTATTTTTTAAGGCCTTCCCATTGGCTTTAGGATATCCCATTTGGGAGCCCTTGAACCTCATTGTCCTTTATGTGAGCAATAAGTGTATCTCAAACACCTTTTCTATTTTTATCCTAGGGCTCATAATGTTTGGACCTAGATTCATGGCTATTTTATGCATTTCAAACTAGTATATTTTTCATCGCATATGGTTATATAAGGGGATTTCCTTTCATCCCTCAAAAATTAACCTATATCTAGCATAATATCAAACTGTAGATTCTATTCAACATATGGAAAGATATAAATATTACTATTTTTTTCAATTTTTCTATAGATCATCATGTTTCACTTCAATAATTTGTTCCAATATTTTCATACATTTCTAAGTGCAAGCTAATAAAGTTACATTTGAGGTGGCCCATCTATAGGTTGTCTTTGACCACTAGAGTAATGACCCATGTGTGATTGCCATAGAGTTCCTACATCTCTCGCTTCATCAAAGGGTTGCTCACCTTCTAATGGGAACTATTGAAGATATAGGTTCTCTACTCAAGGTAACTAGACGAACCACTCTTTGAATTCTCCACAGACAATGACAAGGGATTGTGGTTAGTGGGGCTATTTGTGGCCTTCTATTTGATGCTCCACCTCTTTTCAATCTACAAGAGGAACTTCTGGATGGTCTATCAGAGGTGCTTCTAGATGTCTGATTCCAACAAATTTCCTCAACTGGCTCTTTCCATTTTGATTTCTTGTGCTATTGAAGAAGAAGACAAAGAAAAAGATAATGACACATGAGACCCTCTTGTGGACACTCTAGAGCTTGCTAATGTATGGGGTAAAATGGATGAGTGAGATCCTCCTCCTCCCCTCTCTTGATTGATATTGCTCTCACTGCTTAACAACTTTGTTTATGTCTTTATACTCCAAACTATACCATGTATGAACTTTTAAGAATGTAACTTTTCCACCCACCTTTTTTAAATATGTATAAAATATTTTTCAAATAATAATATAAACACTTATTAATTTATTAATTAAAAATAATTTTATTTTATAAAATAAAAATAAAAATTAATTGCAAACTCAACTCCATAGTTTTTGTGTTTACCGACCTAGGAAAGACATTTTGTGATAGGACAAATAGATGGTGAAGCATCATTCAATCCAAATTATATAATGACACAAATAAGTGCATCATAACTCGCACCCAATCTAAAGCAACATGGCTGTCGAGCACGCATCTCCTTCAAATCAGTGAGGGTCCCTCTCAACTTTTGAGTTGGGGAATTCGCATATTGTGTGAAGAATAGGTTTCCAGTATCTGCACCCTCCCTTCTTTAACCCCTCCCATTGTTTTTTATCAACCTCATCCACTTCGAACTTGGGCAACACACTGTTTCCCAAGCCTTCGTCACCCAATGGAAGGATTTTTGGGCTGGGGAATACATTTTTCTGAGCTTGCCACGCATTATGATAAACATAAGCATTAAGGGCGTTCATCTCCGAAGCAGACAGCAGAGAACGTAATCTGTGCATGGGGAAAAGAACGTACGTATTTCCTTGCTTCAATTCTTCCTGTGCTACCCTATAATACGATGCCCTGCTTGAAGATTACCCAAATTGCAAACGAATTGATTGGGATTGTCAATCATCACCTCTGCAACCTTACTCCCTTCTTAACTGTAATTCTCTCAAGCCCCCCATTAAATCTGATGAGTTTCACTGGTTTGCATTGACACAAGCATGAACACAGATTATTTCCCATTGATTCCTCCTCTGTTGTAGCCAAATGCCTGAGCAATTAAAGTATAGAAGTTGTAATAATTGAATTAGAAACAATAAAGCAAGCACCATGAGAGATTCGAAGGAGATAGTTGAGCTGGTGTTTGGACAAAGAGGGTTGTGCAATAAATTGTTTGCTTAGAATGAAGAAAAAGAATCCTGTGGAGAATTGGATGAGTCCACACGCGTAAGTGACTGCAATTGTCACACGTTTTTTTCTTAGTTGAAAAAGAACAACAATGTTAAGCCACCCATTTCACCGTGTAATGGGAACGGTGGTCCGCAGCTTTGTAGAGGAAGTCTCTTTCAATGTTTTTGACTATTGAGTGATGGGAGGCCGTACTCGTTATATCGGGATCCATTCTGGATGGAGTGATGGGAGGCCATGCCTCGGAAAGCTTTGCCCTTGTCTGTGCCGCCTAACTTTTATTTGATTATATATATTTTTAGGTGCTTAGTATTCATCTTATCTACACCTAGATATTTTCATAATTGTTTATCCATTTGGGGTCGTTTTTGTAGTTGCATGGGCAACCCTATTGTCGTAAACATGACCCCTATTTTTCTAGAATTCAAAATTTTATTTTCCAACTCTATGATAACTAAATGTGTCATTTGTGAAATTTGGTGCTAAATGTTATTATTTAGACAAATTTATTAGCAGTCATTTTATCATTCGAAATCTAAAAGTCCTCTCTCATTCTAGTATATTTCGAAAGAGTAATGAATGGAAAAATATGTGGATTTGGTGACCTTAAAGGATTAACAGATCTACATACATTGTTTTTAGGCCCTTGTTTATTGCCTTCAATCTCTCACATATTTGTAGGGGTTGATGTAGAAAATAGCCTCCTTGTGAAATAATAGTAGCCCTTCCAAAGTATTATTAAATATTACTAGCCCTCAAATATTAGCAAGAAGCATGACAAACAAAGAACATCAAATTGGATATTATACAACAATTCTATATTGCATAGGGTTAACTCCAAACTTTAAAGATGAGTATATGATAATAGACTTGATCCAAACATTTAACATAAATTTAGCACATGTTGTAAAGAATTCACTAATAGAGAGATCACTTTTTTAGGAGTAGATATCAATTTGATTATAGATTCTTCGACAAGGGTCTACACTCTTTGGTCACAGAGCCAAATACTACCTTTCTATTTAATTTTTTAAGATTGCAAGTACAATTATTTGATTTATCCTTTTCAATTATTATTGTTTAAGGGTGATCCCACAATATTGTGTCCTAGTCATGCGATACAACAAAAAGGAGTCCAATTTATCCACAATTACAAAACACCCTCAAATGAACATATGTGTTTGAATTAAGGACCTTCATTTAAAGTTTATGTCATCATGATGTTTAAATGAAGGCCTCTTTCATAAAAAAAAATGATTCATGTTTAAAATTCTCTACAAAAGTGACAATCAGATAAAGGAGAAGGTAATTTGAATGAAGGTCCCTTTCACGACATCTTGTGTAGTTGCTCACAAAGTTTTCAAAGCAAAAAATTATTTCAAAGGGTTGGAATTTCAAATTGAGACGTATAACATAAAATTTTATAAGATTGTATATAAGATTTCTAAAAATTCTATTTATAATATAATTTTTTAAATTATGATATATATTTTTATTTCTTAACGAACATGGCAATTTTACCAAGTATAAGGGTCTCTATTTGATTGATGTGAAGAGATAAGAAAAAGGTAGAAAAAGTTCTAAAAAATATCTACACAGTTTATATTGATGTTCTTGTTTCAATTTAAAAATAATAATTTCTACATATAGTTGATGCTTAAATCCCTCACTTCCAGGCAAACAATGTCCTATGGGAAGTTTCAAAGACGTGGGACCTAAATTTTTTGTCTGTAAAACAATCTTTGGGATTTTAGAAGTCGTATCTTGAACTGCTTTGAGAGGAAAAGGGAAGAGAGAAAGTAGGAAAATTGAAATAAAACTAAGGCGAAACACCAAAAACATCTTTGGTATTCACTATTAACTTGCATAATATAGATCAAACATTCCAAACATGTTTATTGTTGTGGTGGCTATTTCCTTGGGCATTCAAACTAATCATTTAGCCGAAGCCATTGGAGCTTTCCAGGTCATTGACATGGTGAGTAGAATGAACTTTAAAAAAATATGGATTGATGGTGACTCTACAAATATCATTGATTGTCTCCTAAGCAAGTCGCCCCCTTCATGTACCATTAAATATTGGATTGATGAAGCTAGGGCTACTTTATCTAGATTTGACGAAGTGAAAATTTCCCATCTCTATTGGGAAGCTAATAGTGTGGCTGACTATTTTGCTAATGAGGGGGTTAAACATAATGTGCAAGTGATGTGGCAGAATTGTGATGAATTGGATGCTGACGTTAGAGATTTAATAAACTATGATATCACCCATGGGAGAGACGATGTATTTAATGATGATTAAAAAGAATGGAGCTAAGTATCGCGACATCATTCGATATTCTAGCAAAGCTGTAATAATTTTGATAGATGGTAAGGGTTGACACACTTTTTGGGTGATTTGGGTATGCTACGAGCTCTCTTGATCTACCAGAACAAGAGAATTGCGACCATGGGAGGAAGCAGAAAAAGGGTGGAGTCGGCAGGATGCATGAAGAACAAGAATAAATCGAAGGTTTAGAAGAAAATAGAATGGGGAGCACTTCAACCTTTCATCGATAAGCTTCATGGCCCTGACCCTAAGGTCACTGAGTATTTTGCTAAACATTGAAAGAATGGTCATAAAATTCTCTCAGGGAGGAAGGCTATGGTGGATGAAGCTCTTATTTGGGAAATCATGGGTCTTTCTACTAATGGAGTGAAGTTCTATCATGACAGGAAGTTCTCAGATGAAGCTATAATTATTTTCCCTATGTCTGAGGAGGAAAGAAAGAAGCTAGTTAAAGTCTCCAATAGTTACTTCAATGTCGAGAAGATCAAGAATATTTGGAGGGAGGTGCTCATGATTCTTATGGAGTACATTACACTTGATAGTAGATTCACCAGAGTCTGCAGTTACCATTTCGTCCTCCTCAATCATTTTTGACATAAGGTAAGGGTCTCTTTTCCTCCTTACGTGCTATGTTCGATGAATAATAGTATTGAGGAATATATATAAAACCCTAAGAATAATTTGGTCTTGCATGCTGGCCTTATGTGGCTTATCCATGAACACTTTAAACATATGTCTAACCCTCTTTCGGCCTCGGCCTCAGAAGGATATGATACCAAGTTTAGCTCGTCTAAGGGCAAAGAGTGTTAGAGTAATTGGACATTTACTTTATTAATTAAACAATATTTGTTTAATTACGTAAAGTTTCCTTTTAACTCTTTTTCACTTAAGCTAACATTAGGTACATAATAATTAATTACTTTATTAATTATTATTGTGCAAGCCTAGGGTTTTCCTTTTTAGGGTTTTCATCTATATGTAGTTGAAAACTATCTTTTGTATCATTATTCATTTTACATTTTCAGGTGAATACATTGCTCCACATTCTTGAGCATTTCTTTTGTTGCTTCTCTTTGTTTCTCCTTGTAATAGGTTATTTGCTTGCAAAGATCTTTTGGACTTCTATGGTGTTGTATCTTCTCAACTCCAACATGGTATCAGAGCTTCAGATTTGCAGCTGCTTGTTCTTGTTTTGAGATTTTGCATTGGAAGCAAATCTAGGGTTCTAAAGTTTTTTTTGGGTGGATTCAGCATACTCCATTTTTTGGGTTCACTTTGGGCTCAAATGGACAGTGCCATTGGATTCATAGCACCCAAAAACCCCTAAATCGACTGTCAAATCGTCGATTTTAGTTACAGTCAATTTGGAAGGCAAATTTTTTTTTGCCCTAGGGCCGTACAAGCAAAAATCGCAAAAAAATTAAAAAAAATCAAAAATAATGGTTTTTTGATTTAAGTGAACACCAAAATCGCCATACGCACCATTTTGCGGCCAGCTGCGCGCTCACCGGCTTGCCCCGCCGAACGCTCCGTGACTCCGTGAGGTCGCCACTCGCCGACCCGAGTCGGCCGTGCCAGCCCCTGCGGGCCTCCAAACCCCCGCCACCCGGTCACATGGGTGCCTCCTCCCAGCCGCCAGCCCCCTGGTCGTCCACGTGACCTAGGGGCCGAAGATTTTAAGCCCTTGAGGGCTATTTTTTCTCTCCAACCCCCTATTATGTCATTTTTGGTCAAATGGGCATAACTTGGGCATCCTAGCTCCGTTTTTTGAACAGGAAGATGCGTTGGAAAGCTGAGAATGGCACCAATCTGATGGTATAAAATATTTTTAATTTTTTTACTAGTCTGGATATTTTTTACCAGTCAAAGTGAGGTCTTCTTTCTTCACTTCCGGGGTCATAGAAGATGCAAACGGACTCCGTTTTTCAAACTTGAATAGGCGTTGGAAAGCTCTCAACATGCTCTATTCAGTGATGTGATCTATTTTATCAGAATTTTCACTAGGTACATGAGAATTTGTCTTGAAGTATTTTTTGCTTATGCATTGCTTCCTTCTTCTCAGTTTGTACTAGGGTTTGGGTTTATCTTTTGTGGGGGGTGTTTTTTCTCTTGCTTTCTGTCATTTATATCAGAAAACCAGAACACCAAAACTCTCAAAAATACAAACCCTTCTGCATCTTCTGTCTATTCTGAAAGATCACATAATAATAAAAAACACAAGCAGGTACAGGTGCAGGGTTTCATGGCAGACTCTTCAGTTGAGCTACTCACATCACATAACTATCACACTTGGAAGTCTCGTATGATGAGGCTACTCAGGTCACGAGGGTTATGGTCTTGTTTAGATGAGGTTCAGCCTCAGTTGCAGCGTCCTTTTGAGATTATGCAGCACAGGAACAAGATGGATGAGGCTATGGGTTTATTATGCATGCATGTTTCAGACATTCTTTTGTTTCACCTTGATGCTTTGCTCACTCCTCGAGCTAGGTGGCTGAAGTTTGAGACACTTTTTGGGGCCGTTAATGATTTTCCTGCATTACAGATTGAGGCAGAGCTGACTTCCTTGTTACCTGATTCATTTCCCACTATTGAGGATTTTTTGAACCAGTTCAAAACTATCCGTACTATTTTATAGGGTTGTGGGAAGAACAAGACAGACACAGAGTGCATTTCCTTGATTCTTTCGAAGCTTCGTGGTCCATTTCAGATATTTGCTTCCTCCTTCTACTCCACCATGGATGGTTTGGGTGCCAATTTTACCATGCCTTCCTTTGATTTATTTTGTAAGCGATTGTCTCAGGAACAGTCTCACCTTTCTCAGATGGATATGCTCTCAGGTTCAAAGAGCAAAACATTGGTTGCTCAGTCACCGAAGGGGAAACAGAAGCAGAAATCGAGGCCCAAGAAAGATTTTGCAAGTAGTGAGCATTCCTCCAAACCGCCTCCTAAGTCTGATTCTAAACCACCATTTAATCCAAAACATGGGAAATCTTCGAAGTCTGGTGAGTCTTCCTCCAAGACTAAGGAGAAATCAGGAGATACTTGGAGTTTTTGTGGCAAGCAGGGTCATCCAGTCTCCAAGTGTTGGAAATGATTAGAGGCTTTAGAGGAGGCCATGCAGCAGCAACACATCTCCTCACCTCAGTCTTCTTCTTCCACCACAGGGAAGGGTCATGCTCTCACTACACGAGCATCAACCCATGGGTCCACTTGGATTTCAGACTCTGGTGCTTCTCACCATATGACTCACACTCAGTAGTTAGTCACTTCTCTTGCCTCTTATGGTACTTCACAGATTGCAGTGGGTGCCTCTTCACAACTTTCTGTCTTGGGTTCAGATTCTGTCTCTTTGGATGGAGGCACTTTACAGGATGTTTTGGTTGTTCCTAACATTTCGACGAACCTCTTGTCCATTTATCAGATTTGCCACACTGGCTCTAGTAAGACAATTGAGTTCTCACCACATGATGTGGTTATTCGGGACCTCCATGATTCTGATTTGGTTGTGGCTACTGGTAGTGTTGATACTGCATCTCGTCTTTACAGATTTGATGGATTTGCGCCTTCTGAGGGTATAGGTTCATCTCTTATAGCACATGCAAATTCAGTGAGTCAACTTTGGCATGAGCATTTGGGCCATGTCAACTACAGATATCTTTAGCAGATGAGTACACAGTCACTTGTTCTTGGTCTTCCACGGATTTCCTGCACTGACGGTGTTTGTCATGGTTGTGTGCTTGGCAAGCATCATAGGGATCCCTTTCCGAAGGGAAGTACCACTCGTGCCTTGACACCCTTGGAGTTGATTCATAGTGACCTCATGTCATTTCCCACTCCTTCTTTTTCAGGGGCCAAGTATGTACTCACATTCATTGATGACTTCTCCAAATGCACATGGTTGTACTTTCTTAAGTACAAGTCTGATGTCTTTGATTCCTTTCGTGTCTTCAAGACATTTGTAGAGAAGCAGTCTGGTCTTTCTATCCGGCGGATACATACAAATAATGGGGGGGAGTATGTGAATCAGGCCTTCAGAGATTTTTGCACTGAGCATGGTTTGCAACATCAATTTTCTATTCCCTACACCCCTCAGTAGAATGGTATCGCTGAGCAAAAGAATAGATCTTTACAGGAGATGGCTAATTGTATGATTTAGTCCAGGTCCATAGATTCGTCTTTTTGGGCTGAGGCAGTCAATTGTGCCAACTATATTCAGAATCAGATGCCTCACAAGGCGATTCAACATATGACTCCTGAGGAGGCTTGGTCTCATGACAAGCCTGATATTTCATCATTTCGAGTATTTGGTAGTGAGGCATGGGCTTTTATTCCTGATGCTCAGAGGAGAGCTATGGAGCGGAAGAGTTGACCCCTCATATTTGTCGGCTACTATGAGGATGTTAAGGCGTACAGGTTATTTGATCCTGATCCCAGAGAGGTCTTGTTTCGACGAGATGTTTAGTTTGATGAGCGCCTTCCTCCAATTGATACCCTGTCTTCAGTGTCCACTTCACTACCTACTCCACCCACTACAGCTCTTCAGGATTATTTTGAGGATTCTGATGAGGATATTGATGATCCCCTATCTCCACCTCCACTTGTTCCACCTCAGAGGCCCAAATGGGCTCGCTTCACTATTGAGGCAACAAGATCTATGGCCGGTGATCCTTCAGACACTTGTCACACTCGTTCTCATACTACGGGTTCTAGTCTTTTGACTCATGCTCTTTCAGAGGATCCTTAGAGATTTTCAGAGGCAACAGGTCACCCTGAGTGGGATTTTGCTATGGAGGAGGAGTATTCTTCTTTGATGAGGAATAATACATGGGATCTTTGTCCTCTTTCTAAGGGCAGAAAGATGATTCGGTGTCGATGGTTGTATCACACCAAGTATGTTGCTGATGGTTCTATTGATAAGTACAAAGCACGTCTTGTTACGAAGGGTTTCTCACAGGTTGAGGGTATTGATTACTCCGAGACATTTGCCCCTGTCGCCAAGATGAATTCTATTCGCTTTGTATTATCACTTGCAGCTTCTAGAGGATGGCTCATTTTTCAGATGGATGTGAAGTGTGCCTTCTTACATGGTGACCTACAGGAGGAGATCTATATGGAGCAGCCTCAGGGATTTTTTCATGATTCTTCTTTGGTTTGCAGACTTCAGCATTCATTATATGGTCTCAAACAAGCCCCTCGGGCTTGGTATGAGAAGATGGACTCTTTTTTGCTCTCCACTGGTTTCACTCGTTGTCATTTTGATCACACGGTCTATATTCAGCATCTTGAGGGTGAGATCCTGATTCTTGTGCTATATGTTGATGATCTTCTCATCACAGGTAGCTCATCCTCCATGATTTAGCATTCTCAGCTAGCCTTGATGGAGCAGTTTGAGGTGACAGGTCTTGGCCTTCTGCACTATTTCCTTGGTCTTCAGGTGATTCAGTCTTCAGAGGGGATCTCCATTTACCAGCAGAAGTATTCTTTTGATATGCTTCAGCCCTTTGACATGCTTGATTGCAAGCCTGCCCCCACACCTTTTCAATCAGGGGTTGTTTTGACTACTACTTGCCCCACTCCTTCAGTAGATGCTACACTTTATAGGCAGTTGGTTGGTAGTTTGTTGTACCTGACTCATACTCGTCCTGATCTTTCCTTTGCCGTTGGTCTTGTCTCTCGATTCTCACATGATCCTCATGACATTCATTGGCAAGCTGCCAAGCATTTTTTGAGGTACATTCAGGGCACCACTTCATATGGCATTCACTACACATTAGGGGATCCTCACATTGTTAGCTACACTGACTCAGATTGGGCTAGTGATGTCAATGATCAGAAGTCTACTTCTGGCTTTGTTTTTTGTCTTGGCTCTGGTCCTATCACATGGTTGTGCAAGAAGCAGACTGCTCATGCATTATCATCTACAGAGGCTGAGTACCGAGGTGTTGTGCTCGCTAGTCAGGAGATTTTATGGCTTCATCAGTTGATGACTGAGTTTGGTTTTCCTCCTGATAGTCCCACTATTCTTTGGTGTGACAATCAGAGTGCTATACACATTTCGCGCAACCCGGTGGAGCATCAACGGACGAAGCACATTGAGCTTCATATGCATTTCATCAGACAGTTGATTTAGGATGGTTCTCTCATCTTGGAGTATGTTCCCACTGCCGAGCAGGTTGCAGACATCTTCATGAAACCTTTTGCATCTCCGCGCTATCTTCAGTTGCGCTCTATGCTTGGGGTGAAGGAAGTTATCCTTGGGGGCTCTTTATGAGGCCTTCCTTCCTTCATGTTTCTTTCAACATGTTGTTCTATCTCTTTTTGGAGAGGAGTTTTTCCCATGGGGTTTTCTCCTTTTCTCCATTTCATAGAGATTTCATTGTACTTGGGTACCTAATCTGGCCTTGTTGTCGGGACCCATTGCTTTTTCTTTCAGTAGCTTCTTCTAGGTTTTTAGCTTCTCCCTATGTCTATCTTAAGGGGGGGTGTTAGAGTAATTGGATATTTACTTTATTAATTAAACAATATTTGTTTAATTATGTAAAGTTCCCTTTTAACTCTTTTTCACTTAAGCTAACATTAGGTACATAATAATTAATTACTTTATTAATTATTATTGTGCAAGCCTAGGGTTTTCCTTTTTAGGGTTTTCATCTATATGTAGTTGAAAACTATCTTTTGTATCATTATTCTTTTTACATTTTCAGGTGAATACATTGCTCCACATTCTTGAGCATTTCTTTTGTTGCTTCTCTTTGTTTCTCCTTGTAACAGGTTATTTGCTTGCAAAGATCTTTTGGACTTCTATGGTGTTGTATCTTCTCAACTCCAACAAAGAGGACTCAGACCTTGAGTGGGTTGAGAAAGATACTCCCCCTCCCAGTAAGAAAAAGAAGAATACCCCTTTAGCTAAATCGTTGAATACAAAAGCTAGTCCTATGAATACCTCTCTTGGTACTTCTTAGGTGGAAAAGGTCATGACGAAGGAGCCCCCTATTAATAAGTTGGTTTCCTATTTGGGGGATTCTCCAGATGAGAACTCTGCTCACCCCAAATATAATGAGGGATCCTTAGCCTCTTTTCATACCACTGATAGAGAGAAAAGACCCTATTCCCCTCATGAACTTAACCCTGATGACCACTATTTCAAGTCGGACACAAAATTTCTTGAAGATATTCTGGCAATGGCCATAAATGGTGTGGTTGACTATTTCAAAATTTTGAAATGAGTTTTCCATGAGATAAAGGAAATTAATTTTAAAAATAGGGGACTCACTAGCAAGTTGGAGGTGTTGGAAGCTAAAGTGGCTTCTCAAAAAAAAATTGAGGTCTTATGGACTATGGAAGAGAAGATGGCAATGGTTGAATGCTTTCAAAGAGCAGTTGAAATCATGGACAATTTGAAGAAGGGCAACGAGAACAAGGTCAAGTACTTGGAAAAGTAAATTGGTAAGATTAGGTATACTATGAAAACCATCATCGAGCATAACCACTGAGTTTTCAAACATAATGTCACTATCCTGAGTGCTTTGGTGGAGAAAATGGAAAACACCCAATAGGGGTTGTTGATTGTGGATCTAGAAGTTGATAAGAATAAAAGTAAGTAGGAAGATTTTGGCCCCTTGAAGATAATTAGAGCCAACCTGAAGAGAAAAGTGGATTCTTTGCCTCTGGGGACTCAGGACCTGAAGAAGGTGATCTAGGAAATGTGCAACCTAGAAGCTGAAGTTGTTGAGACTTTAAGGTCTCTTGGTTAGTTTAGGTTGTGTTTTTTTTTGTTGGCTTCTTGCTGGTTTTTTGTTGGCTTTTGGTTGGTGTCTACAATCCTTTTTTTCTTTGTGTTGTTTCACAACCTTCTTGTCTTTGGGTACTCTGATAGTTTATTTTATTTTGGCTTGTAAACTCTATGGTTTTGGGTCCCTGTAAAACCTGTTTTTTCCTCTATTAGAAAAATTCCAAACATCATGGATAATTAAAAGAGCTCTTGCATGATTCAATGTCTATAATTTTTATGAAAGATTATCTTATAAAAGAAAAATAATAAAAAAAAGAAAGAAATTTATTATATTCACATGATTTGGCATAGAACACCACATCCTCTTCATTATTGGGGGAGAAAAATTTACAAAGGCTCAATGGCATAATACAAAATATTCAATCATTCTTGTGAGGGGTTGTGTTGCCAAAAATTGTATACCTTTAAAGAAAAGGACAATTTTGTGCCTAATTTGGTCCTACTTTAGGTACCCTTGCATCAATCACCCTCCTAAAACAACATTTATAGGCACCTAAGACTTGTTATTTCTGGCTTTGAGGCCTATTTTACCTAAGGATTCATATAAGCCCCGACAAATAGCACCAAAATCACTCAAAATTGATATATCCCACCTCAAAAACCCCTAGTGGGACTAAGTCACCCAAGGTGGTGACTTAGTCCTTTTTAGGGTTATTTGCATTTTTGAGCTGGAAAATGTCAGACTTGCTAAAAATTCTCAATGGGTGTCAGCCTCTTAGGTCAAAATAACCAACAATTAGGTATTTTTTTCTTATAAATACTTATTTTAGGTCATTTTCATAACTCTTTTAGTCACTTTTTCACAAGAAAACTCAAGAACCAAGTGTTGAACATCTTCCACAAGAAGATTCATCTCTCTTTCTATAGAAAATTTGAAGCTTAGGGTAGCAAACTAGGGGTTTTGTACATCTTCAAGCTCACTTCTCACTCAATATTTCACATTGCAAAGGGTTGATTATGGATGTCTATGGAGAATCATGGAGAAATCTAGGTTGAGGAGATGCAACTAGCCATCAAATCACACATAAAGACTTGTTTTCAAAGTGATTCCATCTTCCATTTTCACTCTATATTTAGATTTAAGGTTTGCATTCCATTTTCATTTCACTTGTATTCACTTGTAATGTTGTAGGGTTTCTTGGATTGAAGTCTTGCATCATTCAAATCTCACTTATACATCTTATTCTAGCACATTAGAATAGGGCTTTGCCTTCAAATTTTCCTAGTTCTAGACACACTTAGGGCTAGGGTTTATACATATTTCTTATGTCTTTCAAAGTTTGAATACTAACTAGGGGTTTGAACAAGGCAGACCCCACATTAGAAACTAGAATATATTCTATTTTGTAGGTGATTTTGTGGATCATAACCCATATTTTGGTAAAAAAGCAAAGTGTAGACTATAGGTTTCTGACTCCACTTTTAGATTTCCTGAAACGTTGAAATGGACTTAGTCACCAATAGTGGTGACTTAGTCCCACTGCATGATTCTGTTAAGGATTTTAGAATATTTGAGTACCTAATTGGCTAGAATGGCGCCCAGAGCATTTTGTCAGGACTGGGACTAAGTCACCCAATCTAGCGTAAGTGTCCCAGTGGGCATAAAAAATTGGATTTTCTGGATTTTTAGAGGCTTCATCAATCTCCACTTCAATCCTCATTAGTTTCCAGGTGCACTTTTTCTATTTATTTTATTATCTTGCTTTGTATAGTCTCTATTTTATCTTTTTTCCATAACATCATGTGTTTTCAAACAATGTAGATTTCATTAGCTTGTATGCAATAGTTAGTTTCATTTATTAGATTGTATCATTTAGAATACTTCATATAGTAGTTTCAATTATATTCCAACCCTAATATTGAATGAATCCCAAGTTTTATGTACATAAAGGAGACCCCATTTCTTCTAGGTGAAAACCCTAGAAAGGCTTAGGGAACCATCCTTTAACCATAGAATTTGTGGTTCAGGGGCGCCTACTAAGGCCTTTGAAATTAAAACAATAAACTCCTACTATTTCTATTCCAAAACTAAAGCTACAAACTATTCTCTCGAGAAAATGGAAATCCTGCTAAGATAAGAACCAAAGTTGGAAATAGAATTGAACTAATAGAACTCTCTTAATCCCAAAGATTGAACCCTTTACAAAGATAATATTCTTGAATAAATATATGTTTCTACCTTGCATGATTGGGACTCTTGAGGCCAATAAAAATTTACACCTAGAGCCTCGAAGATATTGGTTGCCTTGTGCATGTTTCCATCATGAAGGTTAAGTGATAGAATCAGATCATGTGGATATCTTGATGCTAGCATATGTGATCTATAGATCCATGTGTTACCTTAATGCTCAACTGCCTTCAAATGTCGATGTTTGCTTTGTTTGAACTATCATGGAAGCTTTGACCAATGAAATCCTTCACTCTCTAATCCGCATGATGATGCCACATGGAAGCTAAGGTCCATTCTTGAATTTGCCTGCTTCTAATGCCTTGGCAACACTAACGCTACAATGTGGTACCATAGTTCTGCCCTAAAAAGAATGTTGGGAACCTTTTGCAGTGGGTGAGCACGAGAATGCCACACATCTATAGCAAGGAATCATTTCCATAAATCAATTTCACCAAGTTCATGAAACAAAGAAGAGGTTAAGTTGGATGCTCAGCTTGTAGCCACATCAAAATAAGTACCAAGGCACATATTTCTCAAAGAGTGGGTTTATTCCACAATTATAGAAACAAAAAGGGTGAATCTTCCTTCAAAGGAAGCTGATAATCTCCTCTAAAAACCTTTTTCGTTTCATCAATTTTGGGTAAAAAAAAAGTTGGCAGCCACATGGGCCATCATATGGCTTACATATCACCACTTTTTGGTCCATCATGATCCTACACATACCCTTACACCTCTTGAACAAAATTTTCTTCTTTGACCCTAACATCCTCCTGGAACTACTCATTCCAAATTGTCTTAAATGTCTCATCAGTGTTGATGATGTCAATTTGAGCCAATATCTGGCTGATTTCTTTTTTGTATTTCTAGAAGGATTTCATCTTTCTGCTACTTCATCCTTGGCTTGCAAGTTTAGGCATGAACATTTTTTTCATCTTCTTGGTGGGGTCAAAACTTTTCACTGGTTTGTAAAAAGATTACCATAGGTGGTAGACATCCTTAAATAATTTTTCCAAGTCAATAAAATTATGTGAGTCATCATCCTTTGGTAAATTATTCTCTTCAAAGAAAGGTTGGGTTCATGGAAAATAGGGATACCAACCTTCAAACTAACTATGCAACTATCTGGATCATAGCTCCATGGATTGTTTATCAAGTCCAGGCCAAGTTTTTCCAACTTGTATGTAAGAAAATATTCCTATCTCCTTTTGTTAACTATAATACCTACCCTTGAAAAGGGGGCATCATACATGGCCTTTTTCTTTTGGCATGTTTCATATGTTGCGTTGACCATGTCAAGCTAATGGGCCAACTCCATGGTCAACACCCTCTTAATGACTATGTGTGGGAGCTAGAATGACTCATCTTTGAACTCATGAACCTTAATAAATGTGCAATCAATCTAAAAGAACTAATAGCATTTACTCTTGGAGGTCTTAATCCAATTTTACTAATCATTTTTCATTCAGATGGTAATGTGCACCAAAGTGAGATTGAGTAATATCGAGCACATAAAATACTCTAAAAACTCATAATAGTTTGATGTAACCGAAAAGATCTGGGTCTAAGCGAATACGAGGATTAACTTGTTTGGAAGAAATCAATCTTTGCAAAAATTATTGGAAAGAAGGGAGCCAAGAATTACATATTTTGAAAAAGAATTAAATGAAGGAGGAAAGAGGAATACCTAAAAGTATTCTATTCTTGAAAGTGTACCTGATAGTAGTGAATAGAGTTGGCAATGGTGTTTGTGAAATCCATCAAATAAGCCCTATCTCTAGGTACCATATTCAGGTGGAAAGCGACCCCAACTAAAAATCGTAGACCTATTCATCAAATTCCAACCTAAAGATGAAAGCTAACATGGAAAATATATCTCTCATATTTGGTGCCTAGAAGTTTGAGATAAAAATAGGCAGGGGTGGTACCTCTTTGTTATTGGCATGCATAGCTAGATTCAGACACTCTAATTTATGTTCATGGGTGACTCACAATATTCATAGATAATCTTCATTGTAGAAGTCTACCAACTAATTATAGGGGATGTAAGGCATCTCCTTGATTTTTGCTCCACTAATTACCACTTTTATTTGGCTGCCTTTGATGACACCTTCCTTTCCATCATATCTCTAGGCACAAAGAGCGATAATATTTGGACATGGGTGCACATGGGGCACCATATATTATGCCAAGTTAGAGGTCCATTGTTTTTAGAGGGTGCTACCACAATAGTGCTTTACACTTTTTGGGAGATCCTGATTTTTGTTGAAATCACATAATTTTAGAAAATATAATGATTTAAGCCTTGAAAATTTCCATTTAAAGGATTCCAATTGAAGAGGGTTTGATCAAACCACCTTATACTAAGCCCCCTTAGATAGAACCTGGCTAGTTTTAAACCATACCTATAATGGAGTCTCCTTTACACCTATCAAAATGCTGATAAAAAATCACTTTTGATTTACCTTTTGGGGGATCAAATGAGTTCATTTACAATTTATTTTTTGTAAGTATGTAGTCCTTATTATAAGCTTCCAAAAAAGTATGATTTTAATTTAATTTAATTTTATTATTATATTTATTTTTTATTTCTTGTGAATGGAGGTTTTTTGCCAAAAAATCAAGCTCTCTATTCTATGCATGTGGAATCTACCTATGTCTGAATTATAATTGGTTTGAATTTGAAACTTGATTAAGGAAATTTATTCTAATCAAAAACTATGAAACCAAATTAACAGGTTAGATATCGTAGTTACAAATCTAAATTCAAAAAAATTATAATTTTATCCTTCATACAAAAAATGTTATGTTGTATACGGTGAGCATCACTCCTTAAAATGTGTTTACTGATAAAAACTAGTTTTCGAAGGAGATGAAAAAAAAAGTGCAATATGATTCCAATTTTTTTGAAAAAGACATATTTAGAATCTATAGACAAAACTTCACAAATCACTAGTTTGCATCATCTTCAAATTCCTCATGGTTTAGCCACTATAGGAGCTCGAAAGTGAAGATTTCGTTAAAAAAAATAGTTCAATGTCTAGTTTTCCCAAAAATTGTAAACCAGTATTGTGGGATCACCCTAGATGAAGGACTCAAAGTCTCACTTAAGAGCCTTTAGAAGCATGTGTGCATGGGTGGCTTCTCTCAGGAATTTTGCATTATCAAACAACTTTGGATTAAAAATCTCATCTGCGTAATCATAGACCATGGTGTTGTCTTTGCAAGATCTTCTAGTGACAACTCCTACAAATGGTAAGGGGGTCCTTGGTGGCATATTCATAGAAGCATATGAATTAATCCCCTTGAATTTAGGTGGGAGGCCTCCATAGATAGGGCTTCCGTGAGACTTTCACTTATTAAAATGGTTATGTTTGGATGAAGAACCAGAAGGCTCCATGTCTTCTTCTATAGAAAATAATTCTTTCCTCTTATAAAGCTATAACATGCTAGAGTTCGTCTATAATTATCTGCTCACTTATCTGCTAGAGTTTCCTTTGCTTGAGCTCGTATTCACAATAATTTACGATATATTAATCTATGGCATTTGAAAAGGAACAATTATTTATTTATTAGTACCTTTTTGATGCCATCATTACACAACCTTTTTACAAGAAAATCTTATTAATGAAAAGGATGGTGCAAATGCTTGAGGATTTTTTCCCAAAAAATTGGCGAGATTTTTATAAAAATTCATGCAATAAGAGAGCCTTGAGCATTAGCTATAGAGGGAGTGGGATAGATAACTATCTTTCATGGAGGCCTTCAAAATAAGGGGATCCAAGGTGTGAACACTTGGAAACTTCCAAAAGGGTGGCAGCAAAATGTGTTGATGACACTTATTTAGCAAAACAAGAAATAGTAGTAATAAGAGGAAACTACCTAATTGTGTACAAATGAAGGAGATAAATCAATTGAAGTGATTCAAGTGGAATCTATTAATTTAAATCTCTAAGGCATTTCCTTCTTCATCGACCAATTTGAAAGTGTTGCATTGCTGATCGTTGGTGATATGAAAATTTCCTCTCCATAATGAATCATACTTTGCATGTTGACCTTGCCTCACAACTCTCTCCTTGTACTTTAAAACCATGTCACTAGGATTAAAAATTGGGTTAGAATATTTCTTATCAAACCACCTCTTCATCACCCTCTAGAACCCAACCATAGCATCATCGGCCTACTCCATTTCTTCTTAGAGGCTGAGCAATTCTTCCAACCTAACTTTCATAGCTCCATTCCCTTTAATTTCAAGAGCTTTTAATAGTTGTAGGGTGGGGGCTTTGACTAAAGCAAGCATCACTGCTTCCTTCCCATAGACTCTCATATTCTAATGTCTTCAAGATTTGTTTGGGAGTGACCCTATTAGCCCATAGAGCTATGTGTAGAAGTTTGTGTCACTCTATTAATCTAAGCCCATTCTTTTTATTAACCTGAGTAGGTTTTTATTTGTTGATTCTGCTAACACATTCCCTTGTTGATAGTGATTAGATGAAGTTTTGAGGAAAATACCATTCCTAAGTTTTGAATGAGGAATGTGCTCACATTATTAGATATGATGTTTTTTAGGGGACCAAACCTTATAACCATTTCCTCTGGAAAGTCTAGGATTACCTTTTCAATCACTTATTTTAAAGAAACTGCTTCTATCCATCTTTTAAAATAATCCATGGTCATAAGTATACATTTATGCCCTTCATTGGATATAGGATTGATCATCCCAATAAAATCCAATCCCCATTGTGCAAAAGGCTCATCGATCACTATCGGGTTCAAAGGCATAGTTGAATTATTTGGTTTTCCTATGAAGAATTGGTATTGATGGAATTTTTTGACTACCTGAAATTAATCTAAAAATAAGGATAGCCAATAATATCATGCACACAAGATCATAATGGCTATTGTCTTTGTTGAGAAAGGACCACCTGGTAGATTGAAGTGCATATCTTGTAAAATATTGTTGGCTTGCTAATCATTGATGCACTTGAGGAGGATACCATCAAAATTCCTTTTGAATAGGACCCCTTGGACTAGTGTATAACTAGCTCCTTGTAGCCTATAAAACCTTCTCTTATGCACGAAGAGACTATTTGGGTATTGTAGACATGAAAAATATACAAGTTGATCCTACACACCTGATCCTGATCTTACTAACATCGTTTCTTCCTAAATCATCCCCTTTTCTAATAAATTTAATTAAATAATCTTTATTTGATTAAATTCATCATATTTTCTCTCTTAATTAAATAAATCAAATTTATCTAATTAAGTCATTCTTCCCTGTTGATTAAATAATTAGTTTGATTTAATTAACCCTATATCTCCATTTAATTAAATAATTCATTTTATTTAATTAAATCTCTAAAGTCATCCTATTAAACTGAATAAATTAAACCTTATTTAATTTAATCTAACATCATTTCCCTTTAGCTAAATAAATTAGTCTTTATTTACTTAAATTTTAAATAATTTTCTTCTCAACTTTGATTTAAATAAATCCTAAAATGTGAATCAAATTCGTCACAACACCTAATCTCTCATTAAATTGATCAAATATTGATTAATTTGATCTCAATCATTAAATTCCTCTAGATTTTGCAATGTGCACAATAAATCAATTTATTTGATTTTTAAATTCATCAATTTCCATTCAAAAGGACATCTTTTGTGGAATATTCTTCCAATTCAAAAATCCCTCCAAAAGGGATGGGTACTTCCAACAAGGCATTTAATGCCTCTTACATGTCCTTGGCCTTGAGCCAATTGACATTAACTCCATTTCCCTTACCTCTAAGCATGTCACTTTCAAATTTCAAATTTGAATCTCATAGCATTTATCATGCACATTGACCAAAATGTGCTCATTCCTCCTCCAATCACATGTGGACAAGTGGTCTTTTGTTCCACATTCACCCAAATCCTTCAATCTTCAATCCTTCAAATCCATAAATAGAGGCCTCCTCTATTGCAATATCATCCAAAATTTGAGATCAAAGTTATTATCTTCACATTAGAGAAATTTCATTTATTTCTTGAGCATTTTCCATCTCCATAGCTAGGTTATTGTAGGTTTTCTCAAAGAATCATCTTGTTCTTCATCAACAAAGTGGATCAATCTCCATCATATCATCAAGCTTACAAGGGAGTTGGGAAAGGGTCAATTTCTACGTATAATTGGCACCAATTCCCCCATGGGATTAAGTGTTTGCATTGCTTGAATAGGATTTAACTTAGTTTATTGTGTTACTCTTCATTTCATTTCCTATTTTGATTATTTAATGGATTTCAGATTGAGGTTTAGGGTTCACATTTTGGTGCGAGAAGGAGGGCAAATTTGAGGGATTTCATCACATTTTTTTTTAAATTCTATGTTTTTTGTTGCAGCTCACAGAAAATTGCACCTCTAACAGTCTAGCGGTGCCAAACTGCACCACTACTAGTCCAACAATGCTATATTGCATTGCTCCTAAATTACAAAGTCCACTGCTGGAGTCTTCCCGCCCAAAAAATTCAAATGTCAAACTCAACCACGAGTTTTCAAATTTTCAAACTGCATTGCTTGCCAAATAGCACCACAATTGCGGTCACTTTTTTTCTGTAGAGCGTCGCTCTCAGTCATCAACGACGTATATTGTGTCGCTTTCCTTCTCAAACTACATCGTACCCGCAGATTGCACCGCTGGAGTTGGGTAAAAGGCAGATTTCTTATTGTTTTTAACATTTTTTGTGATGTAGGAACTTCTCTAGGTCATAAATTTTGACTCAGATGTGGGTTTTGGCTGATATTTTATAGGCAGTTTCGTTATAAGGTGGCATTTGGATTCCCAGCAATCTTTTTGTCAATTGGTTGCCATTTTGGCACTTTTTTGGGGCTTGAAACTTTCATCTTGGCCTTCAAAATGCCAATTTAGTGTTTTTTTTTAGTTTTTTAAGTCATTTTTGTTAATAACTCAAAACCCATGTTTCAAATTTAGGATGTTAGTTGGAAATTCATCGTAACTTAGTTTTATAAAATCTATGGTAAAAAAATAGGACTCTCAAAGTTATGCATGCAAAATTACCAAAAATTGCAAAATTTGACAATTGTTGAAACTTGCCAAAAAAGGGAAATTTCTTGATTAAAAGTAAAAGAAGGAAAATAAAGGCCGAAATTTCTTTATGATTTTATTATCTCATTGTATTAAGTGTTTTCAAACACTTTGGGAGAACTTATAATCCCTTTCTAAGGATTTGATTACCTTCATGCTTTTACGACACAATAAATTTGTTTTGGGCTCTAAAAAGAACACTACAAAAGTCTTCAATTTTTTCAACAAAGGGTTAAAAAGAACTTTTGAGAAACTTACTAGATTTGGTTTGAGGTTAAAAATTGAACAAAACAACTTTCATCTTTCTTTTTGGTGCTCTAAAAAGAATCAAATCATTGCTTTGAGGACTTAAAATGAACATGTGCATCTTTGTCTTGTAATGACTTACCTAAAATAATATCTTCAAAAGGACGTATGCATTTCTCTCGCACTTTCTAGTGACTTTAGAATCAAAATTCATTTTGGAGATCTTAAGTTGCGTAAGTGATTTCCTTTAAATTCAATTTGGGATTAAAAATTGAACCAATCTTGTGAGTGTGAGTGTGGCATATTGCGAGTGTTCTCCCTTTGTTTTTCAACAAAGGTTGATCGAACTACGAGATATGCTTACTCACTTTTGTTTATCTTAGAGGGCTTGCTTGATGGGAAAAAGTAATCACCCTAGGGAACGACCCAATCGAGAACATGCTAAAGCCAAGTGACTTCCAACCAGTATATAAGTGTGGATTCTCGAGGAAAGTTTGAGAATCATAAGGATTATTCCAACGAGAAGGGAAAAAATGGTCTCTCACCAAATGGATGGTCCCCCACGAATGAAATTCCCACTCTAAAACCCATTGTTTAGAAAAGGCAAAAATAATTTCTATTTGTCGGTGCAAAGGGTCATGTCCTTTGAAGCCACCCCACGTAACACATTGTTATGTTGTAGAGATGAAAAGTATGCCATGGGAGATTCATGGGTACTAGTGCTTGACTGACAAGAGAAGTGTGTACCATGGAGGGGAGCTAGTGTGGTCAAGCATCTAGTCATCTGCATTAAATATATGCAACTGAAGTAAAATCCAAGTGGTAATCCAAACAAATATTTTCTCTTCATCCTAGGATTGTGCATGTGATTGGAATCAAAAACACTTTGTTTGGGTCTCAAAATAGTTGAAAACACACAGTCACAAATCATCCAAATTTCAAACCCTTTAGGAGGGGAAAATACCTTTCGACAAAATCCAAGTTTTGTTGCTTTCCCTAAGGATTTTATCCTTAGAGGTTTCTAAGAATTTGGATTTACATCACAATTTTCTCTCACAAAAGTCAACATTAGGGAACTATGCTCTTGAAACCTTGATTTTCACATAATGGACATTGTGAAATGAAAATTCATTGAGACATAGACATTCAGTTTGAAAAACTAAGAAAGAAGTATATGTGGTAGAAGTGATTCATTAATCAAGATTAACTCCAACTGAACCCCACACATGTGCTTGGTATCTTTTGGTCATATAGTTTTCCATGCAAACATTGGTCTTTTGGTTTTAAATTCTCACATAGGAAATATGCCATGTTCTTCAAAACCGAGGTCTTGTAAGAAGGAGTTTTTCCTAGGTCAAGTCTAGGATCAAAGTCGTCACTCCCACCCATCTCTCAATGAAAAAAATCAAAAATAATCCCACCAACAAACTCTTGGAAACTTTGAAAACATCATTTATGCTAAACTTCTAGGAAAAATCAAAATCATCTTGTTTGACTTAACACACTTAGTAAAATTATCTTCTTGTGTATGAGTTTACTCTAAGATAACACAACTTCCTAGAGTTTACAAGTTCATCATCCAAAATCATCTTGTTTTACTTAACACAATTAGTCAAATTATCCACTTGTGTACGAGTTTACTCTAGGATAACACAACTTCCTACAGTTTACAAGTTCATAATCCAAAATGATCTTGTTTGAATTAACACAATTAGTCAAATTATCCTCTTGTGTTTGAGTTTACTCTAGGATAACACAAATTCCTAGAGTTTACAAGTTCATCATCCAAAATGACTTTGTTTGAATTAACAAATTTAGTCAAATTATCCTCTTGTGTACGAGTTTACCCTAGGATAATACAAATTCATAGAGTTTACAAGTTAATTATCTAAATCAATCAAAATCAAATCAAATCTATCCCTAAAGTTTAGCATCTCCCTCAAAGTTCTTCAAGAGTTTTATCATGCATATCATCAATCTTTGATCCTTAATCTATCCTAGTACTTCTATTTTTGTGCATAAAGATTAGATCAATTGATCTATATTTTATGGTGCAAACAAGATCGAAACACAAGAAGAATATGGAAATCACCAAGGAAACCTCAACTTCAAGTGATCTAAGTCAACCTGCTCCTGAAATAAATCCTGTTGGATCAAACAATCCTCCAAGAAATTTCCCTCTATCACAAAATCATCAGGAAGATGGTCAAGTAGAGGACAACACCGACAACGAGATGTCACAGGAGGAAATCCTAACAATGGTGAAAAATCCCAAGAATCATTGAATTTTCCATGCCATGATGAGGCTATATCATTCCCAATACATGCTTGAGTTAGCAAAAGTAGGGGCTAAACTCCCTTCTGACTATGATGCAAGCACTATTGTGCAAAGATCTCTTGGGATCATACCCTCAATCTCATCCATACCTCCATTTCAAAACTTCATTCAAAGCATCCCACAAATCACTCTATCCACCACTCAAACCTCGATCATCAACATGACCGTTCCTCTCATCATAATGGTGAACACCATTCCCAAGCCACCGCCAAAACACAGCGTGGAAAATTCATTCAACGTCATGTTGCAAGCTACTCGATAAGCCACCCATCAAAAAGTGCTCCACAACCAACAAGCTGCACAACTGAATTCTTAGCAAGCACAAGCACAATTAGCAAAACAACAACCACAACAAGCACAACAAGATGCCCAAGCCAAAGATTTACTACAGCAACAACAAGCTGCCCAAGTTGCCCTAGCTGCCAAGTTGCACAAACTACTCAAATCGAACAAGCAATCCAACAAGCATATGCTCACGCCCGAGCCCAATATCTAGCCCAACAAGTACAAGCACAAGCACAATACAAAGCACAATTTTAAGAAGCTCAAAAAGAAGCATATCAACAAGCCTTGAAATATTATCAAGTACGCAACAACACAACAAAAAATAAGCATTATTGGCTCAACAACAAATGCAGACATTACTCGCTCAACAAAGCTTTCAATAGATTCCCACCACAATCATTGAAAATGATGATCAAGATCCTTCGATCGATGATCATGTTGAAAATTTCTCTACATCACCTAATGAGTTAGAGGACATATCTCAAGAATCTATTCCAAAGCATGATAAACATCTTTCACCAAGGTCTAGCAATGATCCATTCCAAAACATATGGACATCCTTTGACCTAATGACATTTGAGAAACTTCCTATGCCTAATGAAGATATTCAAGAACCCTTTATAAAAAATCCATTCTTTGAAATTGACCCATGTCAAGAACTTGATCCAAAGCATGTCAAAAGCAATTCCAAAATCATTTGAGATCAAGAATTTGTATCTCCAAACTACTACAATGATGTAATGGACACTATCCTATCTATATGAGATGATCACATCCACATAGCACATACTCCTCCATCTACCCATGAGATGCTTCCCATGGATGGACATGTAGATGATCTTCATTCAAAACAAGATTCATTTACTCCTAATACTATTACACAAAAAGAGTAGGTTATTGATTCCTATGGTCAAACTAAATTGTCAACATTAGGATCAGATATATCCCAAATTCAAACCGAGGACATCATGTATGAAGATATCCAGTATTATCCACTCAAGGAAACAGGTTAGACATAACAAGATATTCCAGAGTCAGCAGAGTAGTAAATTGAAATAACATCATTTGCAGCGGTCATTTATCAGAGAATGCATTCTTAACAGGACATCTCAAAATAGGGAGAATCAAAGAACAAAGATTCTACTACCACCATATTGGGGGCAACTTCGTCTCAAGAAAATGTCAACATAGGGGTAAGTGCACCAAGATGGTTCCCAAAAAGGGGACTTAAGTGGACAACTTTTTTCTGAAATCAGGAAATACTGACCTTGGACGTGAAATTGAGGATACTTACACTTAAAATTTTGAGATGGAACAAAAAGAAGGATTCAAGTTCTCTGAATCTACTTTGTAAACTACTAATTTATTTTGAAAATGGTTGAGATTAAGGGGTTCAAATGAGGGACATACACAAATTGGTGTTGTTTTTGTCAGAAAAACATAGCATAGCAACTCTTGTACGACCCTCGTACGGTGAACTTTTTTTTAGTATTTTTAAAATCACAATGGTCAAAAGTTAGTTAATAGTATGTGGTTGATACACGATTTTTCTGATAATTTTTTAATGAATATTTAATTTTTTACTAATTTTTGAAGGGGACATTTCCTGAAAAATAGAATTTTGGCCGTGCTACCCCTACAAATTTTGGAAACTAATTGAATTTTTTTTTTTTTTAAATTTGTAGAATGGAGTCTAGTTTCTAAAAAAATAATTTATTTGAAAAATTGATTAACGGTTAATTTATAATGAAAAAATGACCAAACACTACTTTTTGGCAAAAAAAAGACATACAAATCAAATAAATTATGGATGAAAGGCTTAATATTTTCAGGAAGTGAAAAAAATTACATCGTTGGATAGCTAAGAGAGAACCCAACATTACCCATGTGCTTGATTTTTTTTTGATATTGAACCACATACAATCCTGACGGTGAGCACGAACTCGATTATGTGAAATATGGAAGATTTTTTAAAAACACGTATCTGGTCATTGGGAATGCCCTCCAAGCCTTTAGGTTGGTATTCCAAAGCAAATACCAAGCCCAAGGTTCAGGAATTCCCAAAGCAAGATATAAAACGAGCACATTATAACGCGCTCACGTAATAACGTGCTCGTGTTATATCTTAGTTTTGACCTGTTTTGTGAATGCATTTTTTGCTTTTTGTGAATGCATTGACAAAACACGAGCGCGTTATAGTCTACATTGAATTTTTTTCTTCTCATTTTCTTATCTCCTCCTCTTATTATCTTTTAGGGAAACTATATACATGAAATGAACATTTAAGTTGACATTTATATATGGAAATTTACTTTCTTATACTTTAAGTTATATTTCATGTATATACTTTCAGGATGTTTGAGAGTGGTTTCAGATCTCTAGAAGTTATAATGCAAATTCTAGTTTTTGGAAGATCTTTAAAATTTCAGACTTAGTCAAATTTCAGTAATCAGCATGTCAAATTTCAGTAATCAAGAGGTCAGAGTTTAGTAGTCAACAAGTTCTATCATTTATCTCTCTCACTCTCTCCTTATCTCTACTCTTTATCTCTCCACTCCCTCTCTCTCTCCCTTCCTCCCTCTCTCCCCTCTCTCTCTTCTAGTTTTTGGAAGATCTCACAAATTTCAAACTTAGTCAAATTTCAATAATCAGGAGGTCAAATTTTAGTAATCAGAAAATTGTATTATTTCTCTCTATCTCACTCATTTTTATCCCTTACACTCTAGACCTCTCTCTCTCACTATCTCTATCCCTTTTTCTGACTCTCTCTCTCCCTTGATAAAAATAAATCTCTCTCTATCTATCTCTCTTTTTCCCTCTAATTCTCTCTACCTCACTTATCTCTCCCTCTCTCCCACCTTCCCTCTCTACTTGTCTCTATCTCCATCCCCCCCCTCTCTCTCTCTACCTACCTACCTTTCCCTCCATTACGCCCTACCCCTCTCCCTGTTTCTCTCTAGCAAACCTCTCTCTCACCTCCCTCTCTCTCCCTCCATACTTCTCTCTCCCTCTCTTCTTCCCTATCTACTCTTTATCTCCCATCTCTCTTTACCTAGATCTACATCCATCAAAACTTACCACTCTCTCTACACCTCTCTCCCTCCCTCCCTCATTCCCTCTCAACTTCTCTCTATCTCATCTCTCTCTCTACCTCTCCTTCCATCTCTACTTATCTTTATCTCCTCTCTCCCGCTCTCTACCTACCTCTCCTTCAAACACTCTTTATTTCTCTCTATCTCACCTCTCTCTTGCTCACTACATCTCTCTCCCTCTCCCCCTCCCTCTCTACATATATCTATCCCCTCTCCCTCCCTACTTAGCTCTCCATCCATCACAACCTACCACTCTCTCTTCATTTCTCTCTATCTAACCTCCCACTCTCTCCATCCATACCTCTCCTCTCCTTCCCTCTCTACTCTATACCTCCCTAATCCTTCTCTACCTACTTCTCCATCCATCACTCCCTAACATTCTCTCTGCACCTCTCTATATTGCTTCTCTCCCTCCCTCTCTCATTCCCTCTCTACTCTCTCTCTACCTCTCCTTCCCTCTCTAATTATCATTATCTCCCCTATCCCTCTCTCTCTCACTAGATGTCTCCCTCCCTAACTTTTCCCCTATCTACTCTCTATAAATCCTCTCCCTCCCTCTACCTCTCTCTCTCACTCTCTCTCACTCTCTCTCACTCCTCCCTTACCCTCTTTCTCTCTCACTCTCTCCTCTTTATCTCACCATTCTCTCTTTACCTCTTTGTAACTCTCCACTTCTCTATATGTCACCATTCTCTCTCTACATATCTTTATCTCACCTATCCCTCTTTACCTCTCCCTTCTTCCCCTCTCTCACCCACCCTCCCTCCTTCCCTCTATCTCTATCTCTCTCCACTTCTCTCTATCTCATCTATCCCTCTCTAGCTGTGTATCCCTCCATCACTCCCTACCACACTCTCTCTATTGCTCTCTATCTCACCTCTCTCTCACCTCCCTCTCTCTCCCTCCATACCTCTCCCTCTACTTCCCTCTCTACCTACCTCTCCATCCATCACACCCCACCACTCTCTCTATACCTCTCTATATGGATTCTCTCCCTCCCTTATTCTCTCTCTACTTCTCTCTACCTCTATATCTTTCTCTAATTATCTTTATCTCCCCTAGCCCTCTATCTCTCACTAGATATCTCTCTCCCTACATTTCCCCTATCAACTCTCTATCTCTCCTCTCCCTCCCTCTACCTCTCTCTCTCACTCCTCCCTCGCCCTCTTTCTCTCTCACTCTCTCCTCTCTATCTCACCATTCTCTCTTTCCCTCTCTATAACTCTCTCCTTCTCTATATGTCACCATTCTCTCTCTACTTATCTTTATCTCACATATCCCTCTTTACCTCTCCCTTCCTCCCCTCTCTTGCCCACCCTCCCTCCTTCCCTCTATCTCTATCTCTCTGCTTCTCTCTATCTCACCTATCCCTCTCTACCTGCATATCCCTCTATCACTCCCTACCAAACTCTCTTTATTTCTCTCTATCTCACCTCTCTCTCACCTCCCTCTCTCTCCCTCCATACCTCTCCCTCCATCTATACTTCCTTATCTACTCTTTATCTCTCATGTATCTCTACCTCTCCTTCCCTCTCTACTTATCTTTATCTCCTCTTTCCCTCCCAACCTCTCTCTCTCTCCCCAATCCCTCCCTCCCCCTATGAGGGTTGAGAGTGTAAGGTTTAGTGTTTAAGGTATAGGTTTGAGGTTATAGGGTTAATTTTATAGGGAATAAGGTTTAGGGTTTAGGATATTAGGTATAAAGTTGAGGGTATATGGTATAGGGATTATGGATGAGGGTTTAGGGTTTAAGGTATAGGGTTGAGGGTTGAGGGATAGTGTTTAGGGTTGAGGGTATAAGGTTAAGTGTATAGGGTATATGGATTATGGTTTAGGATATTGGGTATATAGTTGAGGGTATTGGGTTGAGGATATTAGGTTTAGGGTTGATGGTTTAGGTTTTAGGATTTATGTACAAGTTTAAGAGTTGAGGGTTGAGGTATAATGTTGAGGGTTAAGGGTATGAGGTTAAGTTTATAGGGTATAGGGATTAGGGTTTAGGTTGTAGGGTTAAGGGTATAAGATATAGGGTTCAGACTTGAGATTGTAGGGTTTTTTGTTTAAGTATAGGGTTGAGGGATAATGTTTATGGTTTAGGGTATAAGGTTGAGGATGTAGGGTAAAGAGATGAGGCTTGAGGGTTGAGGGATAGTGTTGAAGGTTGAGGGTATAGGGCTAAGTGTATAGGGTATAGGGATTAGGGTTTAGAATAATGGGAATAGGATTGAGGGTATTGGGTTTTAGATTAAGGTTTAGGGTTTAGGGTTTAGTGTACAAGGTTGAATGTAGGGTTTAGAGTTTAAGTATAGGGTTGGGGGATGATGTTCAAGGCTTAGGTTATAAGGTTGAGTGTATAGGGTATAAGGATGAGGGTTGAACTTGTAGGGTTGAGGTATAGTGTTCAAGGTTGGGGGTGTAGGGTTAACTATATAGAGTATAGGGACTAGGGATTAAAATATTCGGTATAGGGTTGAGGGTACTGGGTTTAGGGTTGAGGGTTTAAGGTTTAGGGTACAAGGTTTATTGTAGGATTTAGTGTTTAATTATAGGGTTTAGGGTATAGGGTACAGGGATGAGGATTGAGAGTGTAGGGTTTATGGTTTAAGGTAAAGGGTTGAAGGTATAAGGTTGAGTTTATAGGGTATAGGGATTAGGGTTTAGGATATCTGGTATAGATTTGATGGCATTGGGTTGAAGGTTTAAGGTTGAGTTTATAGGGTATAGGGATTAGAGTTTAGGGGAGAGAGAGAGACCTGAGAGAGGGTGAAATTGGCAACGTAACTTGCCCTGTTTGAAAAAATGGGTCCAAGAAATGGGGTCTCTCGGTGATGTAAATCACCGAGAGACCCCATTTCTTGGACCCATTTTTTCAAACAGACAAGTTAGGTTGTCAATTTCACCAAATTGGCAAGCTAGTGGG
>CM021106.1:69485467-69513208 GCA_007115665.2 Sequoiadendron giganteum
CCCTTAACCGTAAACCCTAAAAAATTTACCCTTAAACCATTAAACCCTTTATCTCTCTCCCACTCCCTCACTGTCTCTCTCTCAAGTATCTCTCTCCTATTCTCTCTCCCTCTCTCAAGAGCCTCTCTCTCTCTCACTCACTCACTTTGTCTATCTCTCTCCCCTCTACCCTTAATCCTCTACCATCTACCCTTTACCCTTAAACTCTTAATTCTCTACCCTCTACCCTTAAATGTAAACCCTAAACACTTAACCCTTAAACCCTTAAACCCTCTATCCTCTATCTCTCTCCCAATCCCTCCCTCTTTCTCTTTCTTTCAAGTCTCTCACTCCTATCCCCTCTCCCTCTCCCAAGTATCTCTCTCTCATTCACTCACTCCTTCTATCTCTCCCCCCTCTACCCTTAACCCTCTACCCTCTACCATTAACCCTTAAACCCTCTACCCTAGCTTTCCAATTCGATGAAATTGGGAACGTAGTGGCCTATTTGATAAAATAGGTCAAAGAAATGGGGTCTCTCGGTGATTTAAATCACCGAGAGAACCCATTTCTTGGACCCATTTTTTCAAATAAGCAAGTTAGGTTTGCTAATTTCATCGAATTACCAAGCTAGTGGGCCCACTAGCTTTCCAATTCGGTGAAATTAGCAATGTAGTGGTCTGTTTGAAAAAATGGGTCCAAGAAATGGGGTCTCTGGTGATTTACACCAGCAAATTACCAGAGACCCCATTTTTTCAAACAGGACAAGTTAGCTTGTCAATTTCACCAAATTGGCAAGCTAGTTGGCCCACTAGCTTGCCAATTCAGTGAAATTGGAAAAGTAGTGGCCTGTTTGAAAAAATGGGTCCAAGAAATGGGGTCTCTCAGTGATGTAAATCACCAGGAGACCCCATTTCTTCAAATAGGAAAGTTGGGCCCATTAGGGAGATAGAGAGTAGAGAGGGAAGTAGAGGGAGAGGTATGGAGGGGGAGAGAGGGAGGTGAGAGAGAGGTGAGATAGAGAGCAATAGAGAGAGTGTGGTAGGGAGTGATGGAGTAATATGGAGCTAGAGAGGGATAGGTGAGATAGAGAGAAGTAGAGAGAGATAGAGATAGAGGGAAGGAGGGAGGGTGGGTGAGAGAGGGGAGGAAGGGAGAGGTAAAGAGGGATAGGTGAGATAAAGATATGTAGAGAGAGAATGGTGACATATAGAGAAGTGGAGAGTTACAAAGAGGGAAAGAGAGAATGGTGAGATAAAGAGGATAGAGTGAGAGAGAAAGAGGGTAAGGGAGGAGTGAGATAGAGTGAAAGAGAGAGGTAGAGGGAGGGAGAGGAGAGATAGAGAGTAGATAGGGGAAAAGGTAGGGAGGGAGACATCTAGTGAGAGAGAGAGAGGGATAGGGGAGATGAAGATAATTAGAGAGGGAAGGAGAGGTAGAGAGAGAGTAGAGAGGGAATGAGGGAGGGAGGGAGAGAAGCAATATAAAGAGGTGTAGAGAGAATGTTAGGAAGTGATGGATGGAGAAGTAGGTAGAGAAGCATTAGGGAGGTAGAGAGTAGAGAGGGAAGGAGAGGGAGAGGTATGGATGGAGAGAGTGGGAGGTTAGATAGAGAGTAATGGAGAGAGAGGGGTAGGTTGTGATGGATGGAGAGCTAGGTAGAGAGGGAGAGGGGATATATATATTTAGAGAGGGAGAGAGAGAGGGAGAGAGAGGTGAGAGAGAGAAATAAAGAGTGTTTGAAGGAGAGGTAGGTAGAGAGAGGGAGAGAGAGAGGGAATGAGTGAGGGAGGGAGATAGGTATTTAGAGAGTGGTAAGGTTTGATGCATGTAGAGTTAGGTAAAGAGACATGGGAGATAGAGAGTAGATAGGGAAGCAGAGAGGGAGAGAGAAGTATGGAGGGAGAGAGAGGGAGGTGAGAGAGAGGTTTGCTAGAGAGAAATAGAGAGAGGGGTAGGGCGTGATGGAGGGAAAGGTAGGTAGGTAGAGAGAGATAGAGAGGGGGGAGATAGAGACAAGTAGAGAGGGAAGGTGGGAGAGAGGGAGATATAAGTGAGGTAGAGAGAATTAGAGGGAAAAGGAGAGAGAGATAAAGAGAGAGAGAGAGATTTTTTTGATCAAGGGAGAGAGAGAGTTAGAAAAAGGGATAGAGATAGTGAGAGAGAGGTCTAGAGTGTAAGGGATAAAAATGAGTGAGATGGAGAGAGAAATAATACAATTTTTTGATTATTGAAATTTGACCTCCTAATTATTGAAATTTGACTAAGTTTGAAATTTGTAAGATCTTCCAAAAACTAGAAGAGAGAGAGGGGAGAGAGGAAGGAAGGGAGAGAGAGAGGCAGTGGAGAGATAAAGAGTAGAGAGAAGGAGAGAGTGAGAGAGAAAGATGATAGAACTTATTGACTACTAAAATTTGACCTCCTGATTCCTGAAATTTGACACGTTGATTATTGAAATTTGAGTAAGTCTGAAATTTTAAAGATCTCCCAAAAACTAGAATTTGCATTATAACTCGTAGAGATCTGAAACCACTCTCAAACATCCTAGAAGTATAGGGTTGAGGGACAATGTTTATGGTTTGGGGTATAAGGTTGAGGGTGCAAGGTAAAGAGATGAGGCTTGAGGGTGTAGGGTTTAGGGTTTAAGCTATAGGGTTGAGGGTTGAGGGATAGTCTTGAAGGTTGAGGGTATAGGGCTAAGTGTATAGGGCATAAGGATTAGGGTTTAGAATAATGGGTATAGGGTTGAGGGTATAGGGCTAAGTGTATAGGGTTGAGGGTATTGGGTTTTAGATTAAGGTTTAGGGTTTAGGGTTTAGTGTACAAGGTTGAATGTAGGGTTTAGGGTTTAAGTATAGGGTTGGGGGATGATGTTCAGGGCTTAGGTTATAAGGTTTAGCGTATAGGGTATAGGAATGAGGGTTGAAGGTGTAGGGTTGATGTATAGTGTTCAAGGTTGGGGGTGTAGGGTTAACTGTATATAGTATAGGGATTAGGGTTTAGAATATTTGGTATAGGGTTGAGGGTATTGGGTTTAGGGTTGAGGGTTTAGAGTACAAGGTTTAATGTAGGATTTAGCGTTTAATTATAGGGTTAAGGGTTCAAGGATAATGTTTAGGGTTTAGGGTTTAGGAATAATGTTAAACATAAAACCCTACAATCTCAAGTCTTAACCCTATACCTTATACCCTTAACCCTACAACCTAAACCCTAATACCTATACCCTATACACTTAACCTCATACCCTTAACCCTAAACATTATACCTCAACCCTCAACCCTATACCTTCAACCCTAAACCCTCATCCATCATCCCTATACCATATACCCAAAACTTTATACCTAATATCCTAAACCCTAAACCTTATTCCCTATACAATTATCCTAATAACCTCAACCCTATACCTTAAACACTAAACCTTACACTCTCAACCCTCATAGGGGGAGAGAGAAATAGGGGGAGGGAGGGATTGGGGAGAGAGAGAGAGAGGTTGGGAGGGAAAGAGGAGAAAAAGATAAGTAGAGAGGGAAGGAGAGGTAGAGATACATGAGAGATAAAGAGTAGATAAGGAAGTATTGTATTGATGGAGGGAGAGAGAGGGAGGTGAAAGAGAGGTGAGATAGAGAGAAATAAAGAGAGTTTGGTAGGGAGTCAATTTCACTGAATTGCCAAGCTAGTGGGCCCACTAGCTTGCCAATTCAGTGAAATTGGCAATGTAGTGGCCTGTTTGAAAAAATGGGTCCAAGAAATGGGGTCTCCCAGTGATGTAAATCATCAAGAGACCCTATTTCTTGGACCCATTTTTTCAAATAGGACAAGTTAGGTTGCCAATTTCACCAAATTGGAAAGCTAGTAGGCCCACTAGTTTGCCAATTTAGTGAAATTAGAATTGTAGTGGCTTGTTTTAAAAAATGGGTCCAAGAAATGGGGTCTCTTGGTGATGTAAATCACTGGGAGACCCCATTTCTTGGGCCCATTTCTTCAAATAGGCAAGTTAGGTTACCAATTTCACTGAATTACCAAGCTAGTGGGCCCACCGGCTTGCTAATTCAGTGAAATTGGCAATGTAGTGGCCTATTTGAAAAAATGGGTCCAAGAAATGGGGTCTCCGGGTAATGTAAATCACTGAGAGACCCCATTTCTTGGACACATTTTTTCAAAGAAGACAAGTTAGGTTGCCAATTTCACCAAATTGGAAAGCTAGTGGGCCCACTAGCTTGCCAATTTAGTGAAATTAGAAATGTAGTGGCTTGTTTGAAAAAATGGGTCCCAGAAATGGGGTCTCTTGGTGATGTAAATCACTGGGAGACCCCATTTCTTGGGCTCATTTCTTCAAATAGGCAAGTTAGGTTACCAATTTCATTGAATTGCCAAGCTAGTGGGCCCACCGACTTGCTAATTCAGTGAAATTGGCAATGTAGTGGCCTATTTGAAAAAATGGGTCCAAGAAATGGGGTCTCCTAGTGATGTAAATCTCCGAGAGAACCCATTTCTTGGACCCATTTTTTCAAACATGACAAGTTAGGTTGCCAATTTCACCAAATTGGCAAGCTAGTGGGCCCACTAGCTTGCCAATTTAGTGAAATTGGAAACGTAGTGGTCTGTTTGAAAGAAAGGGTCCATGAAATGGGGTCTCTCGGTGATGTAAATCATCGAGAGACCCCATTTCTTGGACCCATTTTTTCAAACAGGTGAGTTATGTTGCCAATTTCACTGAATTGCCAAGCTAGTGGGCCCACTAGGTTGCCAATTCAGTGAAATTGGCAATGTAGTGGCCTGTTTGAAAAAAATTAGGTCTAAGAAATGGGGTCTCCAAGTGATTTACATCATCGGGAGACCTGATTTCTTGGACCCATTTTTTCAAACAGGACAAGTTAGGTTGCCAATTTCACCAAATTAGATATATAGTGGCTTGTTTGAAAAAATGGGTCCAAGAAATGGGGTCTCTTGGTGATGTAAATCACTGGGAGACCCCATTTCTTGGGTCCATTTCTACAAATAGGCAAGTTAGGTTACCAATTTCATTGAATTTCCAAGCTAGTGGGCCCACCGGCTTGCTAATTTAGTGAAATTGGCAATGTAGTGGCCTGTTTGAAAAAATGGGTCCAAGAAATGGGGTCTCCCGGTGATTTAAATCACCAGGAGACCCCATTTCTTGGACCCATTTTTTCAAACAAAACAAGTTAGGTTGCCAATTTCACCAAATTGCAAGCTAGTGGGCCCACTAGTTTGCCGATTTAGTGAAATTTGAAATGTAGCGGTCTTTTTGAAAAAATGGGTCCAAGAAATGGGGTCTCTCGGTGATTTACATCACCGAGAGACCCCATTTCTTGGACCCATTTTTTTAAACAGGCAAGTTAGGTTGCCAATTTCACTGAATTGCCAAGCTAGTGGGCCCACTAGTTTTGCCAATTCAATGAAATTTGCAATATAGTGCCCTGTTTGAAAAAAAATGGGTCTAAGAAATAGGGTCTCCAGGTGATTTACATCATCGCGAGACCCCATTTCTTGGACTCTTTTTTTCAAATAGGACAAGTTTGGTTGCCAATTTCTCCAAATTGGCAAGCTAGTGGGCCCACTAGCTTGCCAATTTAGTGAAATTTGAAATGTAGTGGCCTGTTTGAAAAAATGGGTCCAAGAAATGGGGTCTCTCGATGATGTAAATCACTTAGAGACCCCATTTCTCGGACCCATTTTTTCAAATAGGGTAAGTTAGGTTGCCAATTTCACCCTCTCTCAGGTCTCTCTCTCTCCCCTAAACTCTAATCCCTATACCCTATAAACTCAACCTTAAACCTTCAACCCAATGCCATCAACTCTATACCTAATATCCTAAACCCTAATCCCTATACCCTATAAACTTAACCTTATACCTTCAACCCTATACCTTAAACCATAAACCATACACTCTCAATCCTCATCCCTATACCCTATACCCTAAACCCTACAATATCAAGTCTTAACCCTATACCTTATACCCTTAACCCTACAACCTAAACCCTAATCCCTATACCATATACACTTAACCTCATACCCTAAACCCTGAACATTATACCTCAACCCTCAACTCTTAAACTTGTACATAAATCCTAAAACCTAAACCATCAACCCTAAACCTAATATCCTCAACCCAATACCCTCAAATATATACCCAATATCCTAAACCATAATCCATATACCCTATACACTTAACCTTATACCCTCAACCCTAAAAACTATCCCTCAACCCTCAACCCTATACCTTAAACCCTAAACCCTCATCCATCATCCCTATACCATATACCCTCAACTTTATACCTAATATCCTAAACCCTAAACCTTATTCCCTATACAATTAACCTAATAACCTCAACCCTATACCTTAAACACTAAACCTTACACTCTCAACCCTCATAGGGGGAGGGAGGGATTGGGGGGGAGAGAGAGAGGTTGGGAGGGAAAGAGGAGATAAAGATAAGTAGAGAGGGAAGGAGAGGTAGAGATACATGAGAGATAAAGAGTAGATAAGGAAGTGTATATGGAGGGAGAGGTATGGAGGGAGAGAGAGGGAGGTGAGATAGAGAGAAATAAATAGAGTTCAGTAGGGAGTGATAGAGGGATAGGTGAGATAGAGAGAAGTAGAGAGAGATAGAGATAGAGGGAAGGAGAGAGGGTGGGCAAGAGAGGGGAGGAAGGGAGAGGTAAAGAGGGATATGTGAGATAAAGATAAGTAGAGAGAGAATGGTGACATATAGAGAAGGAGAGAGTTATAGAGAGGGAAAGAGAGAATGGTGAGATAGAGGAGGGAGTGAGAGAGAAAGAGGGTGAGGGAGGAGTGAGAGAGAGTGAGAGAGAGAGGTAGAGGGAGGGAGAGGAGAGATAGAGAGTAGATAGGGGAAAAGGTAGGGAGAGAGATATCTAGTGAGAGAGAGAGGGCTAGGGGAGATAAAGATAATTAGAGAAAGACAAAGAGGTAGAGAGAAGTAGAGAGAGAATAAGGGAGGGAGAGAATCAATATAGAGAGGTATAGAGAGAGTGGTGGGGAGTGATGGATGGAGAGGTAGGTAGAGAGGGAAGTAGAGGGAGAGGTATGGAGGGGGAGAGAGGGAGGTGAGAGAGAGGTGAGATAGAAAGCAATAGAGAGAGTGTGGTAGGGAGTGATGGAGGGATATGTAGCTAGAGAGGGATAGGTGGGATGGAGATAAGTAGAGAGAGATAGAGATAGAGGGAAGGAGGGAGGGTGGGTGAGAGAGGGGAGGAAGGGAGAGGTAAAGAGGAATAGGTGAGATAAAGATATGTATAAAGAGAATGGTGACATATAGATAAGTGGAGAGTTACAAAGAGGGAAAGCGAGAATGGTGAGATAAAGAGGAGAGAGTGAGAGAGAAAGAGGGTTAGGGAGGAGTGAGAGAGAGTGAGAGAGAGAGGTAGAGGGAGGGAGAGGAGAGATAGAAAGTAGATAGGGGAAAAGGTAGGGAGGGAGACATCTAGTTAGAGAGAGAGGGATAGGAGAGATAAAGATAATTAGAGAGGGAAGGAGAGGTAGAGAGAGATTAGAGAGGGAATGAGGGAGGGAGGGAGAGAAGAAATATAGAGAGGTGTAGAGAGAATTTTAGGGAGTGATGGATGGAGAAGTAGGTAGAGAAGGATTAGGGAGGTAGAGAGTAGAGAGGGAAGGAGAGGGAGAGGTATTGATGGAGAGAGTGGGAGGTTAGATAGAGAGTGGTAGGTTGTGATGGATGAAGAGCTAGGTAGAGAGTGAGAGGGGATATATATATATGTAGAGAGGGTGGAAGAGAGGGAGAGAGATGTAGTGAGGGAGAGAGAGGTGAGATAGAGAGAAATAAAGATTGTTTGAAGGAGAGGTAGGTAGAGAGAGGGAGAGAGGAGATAAAGATAAGTAGAGATGGAAGGAGAGGTAGAGAGAGAGGTGAGATAGAGAGAAGTAGAGAGGGAATGAGGGAGGGAGGGAGAGAGGTGTAGAGAGAGTGGTAAGGTTTGATGGATGTAGAGGTAGGTAAAGAGAGATGGGAGATAAAGAGTAGATAGGGAAGAAGAGAGGGAGAGAGAAGTATGGAGGGAGAGAGAGGGAGGTGAGAGAGAGGTTTGCTAGAGAGAAATAGAGAGAGGGGTAGGGCATGATGGAGGGAAAGGTAGGTAGGTAGAGAGAGAGAGAGAGGGGGGGAGGGAGATAGAGACAAGTAGAGAGGGAAGGTGGGAGAGAGGGAGAGATAAGTGAGGTAGAGAGAATTAGAGGGAAAAGGAGAGAGAGACAGAGAGAGATTTCTTGAGATCAAGGGAGAGAGAGAGTCAGAAAAAGGGATAGAGATAGTGAGAGAGAGGTCTAGAGTGTAAGGGATAAAAATGAGTGAGATAGAGAGAAATAATACAATTTTTTGATTACTGAAATTTGACCTCCTGATTATTGAAATTCGACTAAGTTTGAAATTTGTGGGATCTTCCAAAAACTAGAAGAGAGAGAGGGGAGAGAGGGAGGAAGGGAGAGAGAGAGGGAGTGGAGAGATAAAGAGTAGAGAGAAGTAGAGAGTGAGAGAGATAAATGATAGAACTTGTTGACTACTAAAATTTGACCTCCTGATTATTGAAATTCAACATGCTAATTACTGAAATTTGACTAAGTCTGAAATTTTAAATATCTTCCAAAAACTAGAATTTGCATTATAACTCCTAGAGATCTGAAACCACTCTCAAACATCCTGAAAGTATATACATGAAATATAGCTTAAAGTATAAGAAGAAAGTGACAAGAAAAAGAGAAGAAAATATTTTCAATGTAGACAAAAATGTGAGCGCATTATAACACACTAACGTTTTGAAAATGGTTTTTTTATTTGAAAAAATGCACATTTTTGAACTCCAAATGTGCGCATTATAATGCGCTCACATTTTAAAACACCCACGTTAGGTTGGGTAATGACCAAGCCTAGGCTCGGTCATTACCAAGCCATAACGCGAGTGCGTTTTACTATAACACGTTCGCATTTTTGCTATTTCGGGATGAAAAAGTAAGTTGCCCACGAAATTGCTACCCATTTCCATGCACCTGCCCATAGGGGAACAAAGAATCCTTATGATTAAATCAATGCCAATATTACAACCATCCACACCACGAATCTTCATCCACCCATCACCCCATCCACGAATTGGGACCAACATGAAAAGAAATATTTGAATCAAAGCATGAATAAAGTCATCAAAGAAAAATAAGTAGTGAAGCATGAAGGAAAAATAAAATACAAGTGGATACTAAAGAATACAAAGAATGATTATCCGTATCAAATTCCATTAGTCAAAGAAACTATGGGGAAAAATAAAAAAGGGGCAAGTATCCATCAAGAAATTCCACAAAGGAAAAAGCAGGCTTCTAAAGAAAAATACAAATTATATCAAGCAGTTGGTCCTAATTCCATGCACACTTCTATATCCACCCATCATTTCTCATCTTCCCAAGTTTGGAGAGTCAAAGGTTCCAAACTATCAACAATCCATCTTTTATTCCTAAACAAACTCCACCATCCACACCTCCACGCATGATATCCAATTCTCGCATTGACCAGGTGTTGGCAATGACCCTTTATCATAAGGGTTCAGAAGGCACTCTATCACAATGTGCACACAAATACAAAGTTAACTCCGATAACAAAAAAACAGATCAAGAATCTCAAAAGTTGCATTGAAGGGCACATATCTTAGCAAAACAACTCCTTCAAGAAGGATATCGATGGCACATTATGAAAAAAAAATCAACATCAGTGATAACAAGTAATTTAGCATGAGCTTAAAACCTTTCGTCAGAAAATCAAAAAATCCAAAGAATTCAAAAAAATATAAAAAATAAATAAACAAAATTGAAAAAGGATTGAAAATAGTAAAGAGAAAAATCATCCTCTAGTGAAAACCACTTTGGTGGCACTTTGGACAAGTACCATGATGAAAACCTGGAAAACAAGTGTCATGTGTAGATTTAAGCATCTACGTGTGCTAGTTCAATTGGAAGCATCTCATCCCATCCATAATAAATCCAACATTCCATCTATCTTAGCCATAATAAATCCATTTATCCAATCCATTTTCATCCATCTGCATCCATGGTCCAAGTTATCTTAATCTTGATGAAATTTTGGTGCACACTTTACACTTGCTTATGGTAGACATCTTGACATGGGTCATTTTCATTGATCCTATCCTACCCAACGTTATTGGAGCCTTGAAGCATTATCCAAATAAACATCCTCTGTTCGAACACCTTATCTTATCGCAAGATAATCCTTTGCATGCTTACCATATCCATCCATCCATCCATCTATCCAATAATCCACCCATGGCATTCCATACATTGCTACACACTGGGGGCAGATGTTTACATCCTGCTTCAGGAATAAATCTTGATCTATATCCTCCAACTTATGTGGTGATCCAAACATTGGCAAACATAAAATCAAATTGGTCAAAGAATTTGTGAGCCAAAAATCCAATTGACTAGCCCATGGAATATTTTGACAAGAGGATGTTCCTTATCGAGCTCAATATTTCATTGAACATCAATCCAAACAATCAATATCAGTTGCATCTAATGTGTAATTCAACGTCACATCAAATCATTCAAACAATTTTTCTCTAAATCAAGCTTCAAAATATTGACCAATCAAAATCCAATCAATCCATCATCATCTCAGGATATCCTTCTCAATCCATTATGTTTCTTAACACTATCCTTGCATTGTTGTGTATCCTCAAAAATGCTATCATCATGAATTCATCATCATCCTTGTGTTGCTTAAACACTATCCTTGCATTGTTGTGTATCCTCAACAATGTTATCATCACAAACCCATCTATTTGATCAATCAAACCTAGCTTGGTTTTCAACAAAATCCCAAAACATATCACTGATATCATAACATATCCATATCCAAATTTTCAAAATCATGCGAAAATCCAAAAAAATTCAAATCGTATCAAAATCCAAAAACATGTCAAAATAAAAAAAATCAAAAAAATCAAGTCAGTAGAGTCGTCATCCATCTAAACTACGTCGTCTCTGAGATTGAATGTAGGAAAGGTTGATCTTTGATCATCTTCTGAGACATTTTAGGTCAGTATTTTAGGCATTTGTTTCAATAGAAATGACAATCCATTTGCCCATCTATCTCATTAGAAATCAAGTTTGTGTTAGTCGAACTATGTGGTCTCTGTGTGTATAACATATGCAAGGCTAATTTTTTGATCATCTCCTGAGACCCCTAAGATAGGTCTTTAAATTAGTCTCTTGGTCATAAATCTTGAAAAATACCAAAAATATTGGAAAATCAAAATACCAAAAACATTGAAAAATCCAAAAATCAAAACAGCCTCAAAACATTTCAAAATACCAAAAACATCCAAATATCTAAAAAACCCCAAAATGGTGCATCCATCTTATCTCTCTTTCACACATAATAATTTCATCCATAATAAATCAATCGTTGTCTTCATCTTTCGGTAAGTCAGTCAAAAGCAAGTCTAGCAGGTTCAAAAGTGAATGCCAAATCATCAAAAGTCTTAAGTCTAGGTGAGTAAGTCAGCAAGTTGATCAACTCAGAGTATCAATAGTTCATCATCCAATCAAAATCTCATTATCACCTGATCACAACATATCCTAGGAATGTGACCTTCCTATGATGGACATCACCATCAAGAAACACAGTAGTTTACTCTTGGCTAGTGGTACGACGAATATTGGCTTGCTTGTTTACTTTATATTTTCTTTGGATTTATCTTATTGCACTCATTCCAAGGACCTCTCGACGATGCCTAATCAAAAAAATTTTAGAGAGAAAGGAATGGGGTAATGATCATTATCTTTTTATCTATTGTGCTTGTTGGATATTCTTGTAAAATAACCCGGCGAATACTTTCTTTGTTAGGTGCATCCTAGCAAGGTTTTCATATGTCAAGCGTGAACAAGAATACTCCTATTTGTTTGTTGAGTCAAAGTCCATCGCACTAGGTACAATGCTATCCCAGTTCTTAATACCTTGATACATCATACCTATGTGTGTTATCAAACATAAAGTAATTGGCCCTTTTAAAATCCCATCTCCTAGTAAGCAAATCATCATCATTATCATCATTCATAACATAGGCTTAGTGGATCATCCTTTCATCATCTTATTCTTCTTATTCTTCTATCTTAACTAACATTTGTATCTAAATTTGGTGTGTTGTATCAAAATATACATGAGGCTACCCATGGTTGATGACTATCTATACATCATCAAAATTATCCACATTTTCGGTTGATCTCTCAAGGGGGAAATATACTAGCATAGTCCTTCTCATTGGGGCAGTAGTGGGGCATCTGAAAAATCAAGATTTTTTTTGAATTTTGATCACAACAATTTATTCTTTGAACCAATCCAACAAGTGCATTGCTTCAAAGAGAGACAAAATGTAAACACGAAAAAATATACAAGTTGATCATACATACCTGATCTTGATCTTACTACCATTGTTTTTTCTGAAATCATCCCCTTTTCTAATCAATTTAATTAAATAATATTTATTTGATTAAATTTATAATATTTTCTCTCTTCATTAAATAAATCAAATTTATCTGACTAAGTCATTCTTCCCCGTTGATTAAATTAATCAGTTTGATTTAATTAACCCTATATCTCCATTTATTAAATAATTCATTTTATTTAATTAAATCTCTAAAGTCATCCTATTAAATTGAATAAATTAAACCTTATTTAATTTAATCTAACATCATTTCCCTTTAGCTAAATAAATTAGTCTTTATTTAATTAAATTCTAAATCATTTTCTTCTCAACTTTGATTTAAATAAATCCTAAAATGTGAATCAAATTTGTCACATCACCTAATCTCTCATTAAATTGATCAAATCTTGATTAATTTGATCTCAATCATTAAATTCCTCTAGATTTTGCAACTCGCACAATAAATCAATTTATTTAATTTATAAATTCATAAATTTCCATTCGAAAGGACATCTTTTGTGGAATATTCTTCCAGTTTAAAAATCCCTCCAAAAGGGATGGGTACTTCCAATAAGGCATTTAATGTCTCTTACATGTCCTTGGCCTTGAGCCAAGTGACATTAACTCTATTTCCCTTCCCTCTAAACATGTCACTTTCAAATTTCAAATTTGAATCTCATAGCATTTATCATGTACATTGACCAAAATGTGCTCATTCCTCCTCCAATCACATGTGGACAAGTGGCATTCTCTCATTGGTTGGTATTTTGTCCCACATTCACCCAAATTATTCAATCTTCCATTCTTCAAATCTATAAATAGAGGCTTCTGCTATTGCAATATCATCCACAATTTGAGAGAAAAGTTATTATCTTCACATTAGAGCAATTTCATCTATTTCTTGAGCATTTGCCATCACCATAGCTAGGTTATTTGTAGGTTTTCTCAAAGAATCATATTGTTCTTCATCAACAAAGTGGATCAATCTCCATCATATCATCAAGCTTACAAAGGAGTTGGAAAAGGGCCAATTCCCCCATGGGATTAAGTGTTTGCATTACTTGAATAAGATCTAACTTAGTTTCTTTTTTTAATCTTCATTTCATTTGCTATTTTTAGTATTGTAGATGGATTTCATGGGGAATCCTTGTTCTTACTTGCATTTCAATCTAATAATATGTTTTTTTCTCATGTTTGTGTAGGTATGGGATTGGGGTTCATAGGTATCAACTAGTTTTAATGAATTAGATCTTATCAACAATCCATGACCTATATTGGTCTCATAATGATTCACAAAAACTATCTTTGGTGCATCATACTCTCTTTCTAGGATATCTACACATTGTGTTAGATATTCAGAAAGTCCCCTACCTTGGTGTATAGGAGTGAATTTGCACCCCTAATGAAAATTCCCCTTTTACCTTCCCTCACCTTAGAAAACTAAATTCAGAGGCTTAATTCCACATAAGCCCATTGCCTTCATTCCGCTTGGCACCTATTCTAAGCATCGATAGAGGCACTTCTATTGAGGATGTCCACACGGTGCATAGACAACCCTAATAGATTCCTATGGTTGGAGCTTGCAAAGGCGACTACATTTCCCATTGGGAGTCGACTTGTAACACCCTCTTCAGCCGACTGACCTGAATATGGTTGTTTTCTTCACTCTTCCCTTCAAATTCACTATTCATTCCTTCATTTGGGGGACCCTTATGGACTCTTCTTCATTCACTAGTCCTTCCATAGTCTCTTCACAAGCTCCAAGCAATTTCTTCACCTTCTCTCCACTCTTAAGCAACACTTTACGCTTCACAATAACAACATCAACACTCCATCACTTCAATAGAGAAAGTGTGGAATGAGACACCACGATAGTAGAGGCTTGAGTTCCTCTCATTTTCTCCCCCACTAGCCTTGAGTGCTTTCAATGGAGGTGGTATTTAAGGCATTCACGAGCTAGAGGTTTCATCACTCACAGAATTGTAAGCATTTCCTTTCCCCTCTTGGACCTTTTCCTTATCGTTTCTATTTCAGTCTATTTCAGCATTATCATATTTTGTTACTCTATCACTTTCTAGAAGTTCTCAACAATTAGATTGGAAGTAGCCACTCTGCTGTTCTCTGAGATAAAATTTCTCTTTGGTCCATACGAGACGTCAGCACACCTTGGGGATGCCAGCATGCCATTTTTTCATCCGTTTTTTGCACTGACATCCTTTGGCTGAGAGCTTGTGGGTTTGTCTAGAGAATCTCTCTGACCTACTCTTTCTGATTCTAAAACTCTCGCCGTTGTATTTGAGATAGTTTAGGGAATTTTTCCATGTGAGTCTCTCTAAATGAAGAGAAATCGTGAGCAGTGAATCCCCCTTCTCTACATTTTGGTGAACCCGACATGAATAACATCTTTTTCAAATACTAGGAATTTATTTACCACTACTTGGCCAGGTCATAACTTTTGATTCGGTGCTCAGAATTCAGAAACGTTTGCACCATTGGAAAGGTCTCCTAGAAAACTAGTTTAGTCCCTAAGAATCCAATGCCTTTGGCAATCAAATTTTAGGGACTAATGCAAGTTCCAACCTCAAATTCTACTCCAGAGACCTTCAAAAATGTGAATTAATAGAACATAAAAAATACCAAAAAATTCATAATGAATTTAATATCTTCTTTCATTAGCTTAGTTTCTAATTTTTTCCAAAATCTTAATGATATTCCATTTCATGCATGTGATGGTGACTTGGATTTACACATGTCACTCGATATATTTGATACTTCTCATGAGAGTTCTCTTGCTTCAAAGGATATCTTGCTGCAAGAAGATGAAATCATTGATACCTTTCTTAATATTACTCTACCTTTTATTCATTGTGATGGAATCTCTTCTATAGATGATGCATTTGTGAATGTTGAATTTTATACTCCTTCCAATACAATCTCTTCTAGATATGATGCATTTGTGAATGAAAAACCTTCTATTCATTCTGATGCACTCTCTTATGGAGATGATGCATTCATGAATGATGAATCTTGCTTTCATTCCAATGCACTCTCTTCCAAGGACATTGCATTTGTGATTGATGAATTTCTTATCTATTCTAATGCAGTCTCCTCTCTAGAAATGATGGATTGGTACATGATGAATGTCTTTCCACATTTGATCATATTTGGATCGATGTCGAGAATATGTATTCAAATAATTGTTCCACTAGGTGTGATGATTCTATAAATGTAATCTATGTCTCTACTGCCCCTCAAAGGCCTAAGAGACCAGTCATTTACCTGACTCTAGCTAGTCCTTCTCTTAAAAAGTTTTTTTCTATTTATGGTGTTCCATTTGATAGTGATTCCCTTGATCTTTCTACCCTTGATCTTTCTAAGGCTCCTCCTTATAGAGAAGTAGCCCATACTTATGATACTAGTATGAATAAACAACTAATTCTTCTTCAAGAACGTAAACCTATGACTAAAGCACCTAGTGATTATGATCTCATCGAGTGACCTGAAGTTACTTCAGCTAAGATCTCACTATTGGACTTGCTTCAGTTTGCTCCAGTTTATCAAGGTATGCTTGAGGAAGCCATACAAAATATACTCTTGCCTTCTTCCACTAGGCTGATAGATGTGGATGCATTGATAACTTATATTCATGCAGATTCACTGAATATTACATTCTATCCCCAAGAAATTCCACCTCTAGAAGTACAAAAGAAAGCATATCCACTAATGATTATAGTTAACATTAATAAGATTAGCATTAGACATACTCTCATTGATGTTGGTTCGACACTCAATGTATGTAGTATTGATTTATTTCCTAAGATTAATATTGATCTGGATCTTCTCTTAATGCTTATTTTGTTGACATTCATGGGTTCAATCATGCTGGTCAACAAGACCTAGGCACTATAGTCTTTCCTTTGAGGTTGGGACCCATTACTATACATACGCTCGTATATGTTATGTCAGCAAAGTTACCTTATAACCTTCTTCTTGATAGACCATGGATTCATGCTATGGGTGTAGTCCTGTCTACCTCAAACAAATCTATTAAGTTCATTTGTAATAATCGAGTACTCACAGACAAGCCTGAGCTTGATGCTATGCACTTGTGTGAGATGGTAGTCACCGGTCAATCATCGGTTGTTCTTACTCTTATTCCTTCAGTGTCTTCTAATGTGTCGATGTTTACTCCAACAGTATTTTCTACAAAGGATACTCTCGAGATAGATATCCCTACAGAAGATCCTTCTGAAGCAAGAAATATTAATTCTACTTCTTCTACCTCTTCTCAAAGGAATGCATGTCTTGGTGATGATTGGGGTCCTTCAGACTTTATAGATTCCGTCATTCAAAAATATAAAGTAAACCTAATCCACTTAGACCTTTCGACAACATCATTCACACCTGTTATCAAAGATGATTGTCCTTCTGTATTGCGGGATAAAGTGAATGTGAACTGTAATGTTCTGAGTATTGATCCTCCTTCTAAGGAAGACTATTATACTTCTGTTAAGGAGGATAATGTTGGCATTCCTATCAAGATGGATGATGATGATCTCATAGAAGAGTATGCTCCCCCTTGCTAGAATAATGCTCTCTATGGGGATCCTCCTTCTCGTGATTTGCAAACATGTTATGGCCCTGACTTTAAGCTTGTCTCTAAATATGGTTATGAGAATAAAGGTTGTGGGTGTAATGAACAAGGCATTCAGGTCCGTGTAGAATTTTCACCTCACAAGCGTAATCTAGGGCTTGGTTGCTTGAATGAACAATCTAAGTGGAAACCACAGTTGAACGTTGATAAGATGTCCACTCAACCTCATTCATGTGGATTGCTCTATCCTCATTTGTCTTTTGTCTTGTATTTGCTTCTGGTGAGCAGTCAAAATTTTCTCTACAAGAGAAAGGGTTACTTCCTTCTCCTCATCCTTTGTCTGAACAAGAGTGTATTTTGTTGTAGCTTCTTAAAGCTCGCTTAATTACTCTTCCTCCTCCTACACATAAGAAATCTCATAAGCATGATAACAAAGAATATTCTTTCTATGCATACAATTGAGTGTCTGGCCATTCCACTAGAAAATGTAAGGCCTTGAAGGAAAAAATACAACAACTTTGTGATTTAGGTGCCTGCTGACACACCTGCCTTTTCTTGACAAGCGATATCGAGGTTTACCTCTATCTTGTTCTAACTATCTTGTGTGGTTCTCTTCCCCTGCACATTGGGGGCAAAGATGACTTGTTTTGGAGATGTGTGATCTTTTTAAGGACCCCCTCTCTCTTTCTATGTCTTTTGAATGAAGCATCCCTTGAGTGGACCCTCTTCCTTTTGAAGAGTTCCCGAGGGACCCCTTCAACTAAATTTAACTCAAGAAATTTCTATGGAGTCTAGCTCAGAGATTTCTTTTATCACTTTTACTCGGTGGCATGGGTTTTCCTCCTTGAGCGTGGATTGCTTTTAACACTTTTACTCGATGATATGGGTTCTCCTCCTCGAGTGTGGATTAATTTTATCACTTTTACTCTGTGATATGAGTTTTCCTCCTCGAGCGGGGATTTCTTTTATCACTCTTGCATTCATTTCTATCTTTCTCTTCTTATTTGTATATATAAGATCAAAGATCATCATTTTCTTCATCCTGAGTATATGCTCTTTCTTCAACTTCATGGTTCTACGAAACTATGAAGTCCTTTTTTGACCCTACACTATCGGGCTCACCATATTTTGGTTTTCTTCCTCGAAGGTTTAGGTATACATTTCTAACTCTACTACTTCTTTGATCTACTTTACTAAAGAACTCATCAATTTTCGTGCTCATTAAAGTGGGGGAAAAATGTATAGGAGTAAATTTTCACCCCTAATGAAAATTCCCCTTTTACCTTCCCTCACCTTAGAAAACCGAATTCGGAGGCTTAATTCCACATAAACCCATTGCCTTCATTCCACTTGGCACCTTTTTTGAGCGTCGATAGAGGAATTTATGTTGAGGACATTTGTGGGATGCATAGATGTCCACACGACATGCTTACATCCCTAATAGATTCATGTGGCTAGAGCCTGTAGAGGGGTTACATTTCCCATTGGGAGTCAACTTGTAACACCCTCTTCGACTGATCGACCCGAATATGGTTGTTTTCTTCACTCTTCCCTTCAAATTCACTATTCATTCCTTCATTTGGGGGACCCTTCTAGACTCTTATTAATTCATTTTTCCTTCCATAGTCTCTTCACAAGCTCCAAGTAGCTTCTTCACCTTCTCGCCACTCTTAAGAAACACTTTACACTACACAACAACAACATCAACACTCCATCACTTGAGTAGAGCAATTGTGGAACGAGACACCATGACAGTAGAGGCCTGAGTTCCTCTCATTTTATCCACCACTAGCCTTGAGCACTTTGGTCATAGGTGGTATTGAAGGAATTCAAGAGCTGGAGGCTTCATTACTCACACAATTGTAAGAATTTCCTTTCCCCTCTTCCCCTTGTCCTTATCATTTCTATTTTAGTCTATTTTAGCCTTATCACATTATGTTACTCTATCACTTTCTAGAAGTTCTCAACAATCAGATTAGAAGTAGTTACTATTTTGTTCTTTGAGATAAAATTTCTTTCTAGTTTGTACAAAATGACAGTGCACCTTGGGGATGCTAGCATGCCACATTGTCATTTGTATTTTGTGCTGATGTCTTTTGGCTAAGAGCTTGTCATTTTTTCAAGAGTATCTATGTGACCCGATCTTTTTGATTCTAAAGCTCTCATCGTTGTCCTTTGAGGTAGTTTAGGGAAGTTCACCCTATGAGGCTCTCTGAATGAAGAGTACTCATGAGTAGCGAATCCCCCTTCTCTACACTTGGATTACCTTGGTTGGTTTGACTTCAATGCCATATTCAAGGATCTTAGTGGTCCAATTGGCCCTTTTATCTATGATTTATCCTTCCATGATATGCTCCCTGATGCTAGGTTGTACTACATACACCACTATATTATTTTCAAACACCAAGTGTTTGAACTTCTTTAGACCCTTGACGATGGTGAAGAACTTCTTCTCAATGAAGTTATACTTAGTTTCATATCCCCGCAGAGTTATGGAATAGAATGCAATGTGGTGTTCACCTTTTCCTTCATCCTCTTAGAATAGAAAGCTATGCTCACTTCCATAAACATGCATGATAAAATCCTTAGAGAAATTAGGATTGACTAGCATGGGAGTAGTGGATATTGCATCTTTAATCTTGTTGACTATTATCCTTCCCTCAGTGGTCCACTTTAAAATTTGATCTTTCTTTAACATGGGGCTGATGGGCCTTACTAAACCTACAAACTTTGATATGAACCTTCTGACGAAGTTAACCTTTCCAAGGAAATATTGGAATCCCTTTTTCTTCATGAGCAGGGGTAATTTTTTGATAGCCTTATCTCTCTGGGTCAATGGAGATGCCTTATGTGGATACCATGTATCTTAGGGTTCAAGGATATCCCAAATTCTTGACATCTTTGAAAAATTTTCTCTAGGTGCTCAAAGTGGTCTTATTTCTTCTTGGAGAAAACTCTAAGATCATCTAAGTAAACGAGGATTATTATATTCATCAAACCTCGAAAGGCTATATCCATGACCCACTAGAAGGTAGCACTTGCATTGGAGTGGTCAAAAGGCATCTTTGTATATGCAAAGGTTCCCCACTTTGTGGTGAAAGTGGTCTTATGTTGATTCTCCTACTTTACCCATACTTGGTTATAACCAGAGAAACCGTTGAGCAAGGAGAAAATCTTTGAACCCACAACTGTTTGGAGGATTTTTTCCATAAAGGAGAGAGGGTACTGGTCCTTTAGTGATACTTTGTTAAAATCCCAAAAATTCATGCAAAGTCTGATCTCTCCATACTTTTTCCTCATAGGAATCAAATTAGACACCCACGTCGAGTGCTTGATGGGGTATATGATCATTGAATCTATCAGTTTCCTTAGCTTTTGAGCTATGATGGACTCAACTTTAAGATATATTGGTCTTTACCTTTGGCACACTAGCTTAGCTTGATCAACTAGTTCTATGGTGTGTTGGATCACCCTGCGGTTGTATCCTTTAAGGTCTTTGTAGGTCCAGGCTACGACCCCTTCATAATCATTACAAAAGGATAATCGATCTATCTCTTTGGGAAACTTATTTCCCACATTTATATTTTCTTTCACCTGCTACATTGGGCTTGAAGTAGTCATTTTCATTTACAACAAATTTTCTTTTTTTTTCTCTCTTGACATCATCAAAATTGAATAGATTCTCTAGGTTGATTAGTCCCTTTGCGAGTTTATTAGACTTAAGCTAATAATTTGATCTTCATAGGCCTCCTCAATATTTGGTTGTAGTTGCTCTATGAGCTCATGTGACTATTGGAGAAAAATGGCAATCTAAGCATTACTTTCGAACACTTACCAATTTTGGTCATTTTTTAGGATGGAAAGTTTGATAATAACCCAGACCATGCGATCATTTATTAGAAAATTGATCATTGGGCCTGTGAACCCCTACACCTACAAATGCACAAAGACGACAAAAATTGTTAGTGTTAGATCAAAATGCATGCAAATATGAAGGATTCCCCATGAAATCCATCTATTAAAACTAAAATTAGGAAAATAACAAAACTTAAATAATATGAAAGTAAATCCTAATCTAGCCAATAGAATGATGATCTTATGGGGGAATTGGTGCCAATGAAATTTTGCAATTGGCCCTTTCCCAATTCTTAAGTTGCAATGTGAGTTGATTGAACAATGGTCAAATATCCAAAGAGATTTGAGCATAGCCTTGTTACAATTTATGAAAATGATGGATGATTGAGTGCAATGGGAAAAATTAGCTCTCAATGTGAAGAGAGTAACTTTGCATATGAATTGTCGATGAAGATTGAGAGGAGAGGTCTCCAATTTATAGACTTCTATTTGGAAGAAGTGAGCAAGATTGAGCAATGTGGGACAAACGATAATCCAATGGAATTGTGCCACTTGTCCACATGTGATTGGATGAGGAATGAACACATTTTGCCCAATGTGCATGATAAATGCATAAATTTGAATTTGAAATGGTGAGTTGACTTGTTGAAGGGGGAAGAGAAGTGAAGTAAATGTCACTTGGCTCAAGGTCAAGGACATGTAAGAGGCATTGAATGCCTTGTTGGAAGGACCAAGTCCACTTGGCCTTTTTGAATTCAAATGAGGGAATATTCCCTTTTGATGCTTTGTGAAGAAAAATAGAAGAATTAATAAATCAAAGTATTTGATTTATTGTGCAACTTGCATTCTCTAGAGAATTTTAGTGAGAAGGATTAACTTAATCAAGGTTTTGATTAATTTAATGAAGAATTAGGTGATGTGACAATTTAGACTTAAATAAATGAATTGATTCAAATCAAATTGAGAGGAAGGGTTTAATTAAATAAATGATTTGATTTATTTAAATAAGGAGGAATATGTTAGATTAAATCAAATGTTTAATTTATTCAATTTAATGAGAAGACTTTAGAGGTTAATTAAATAAAATGTATTATTTAATTAAACAGAGATATAAGGTTAATTAATTTGATTAATTTAATCTCTGTAAGAGAAAGACTTAATTAAATAATTAATGATTTATTAAATTAAGAGACAAAATATGATGAAATGTTCAGAGTATGATTTAGGAGGAAATTTTGTTAGTAATCAGGATCAAGTGTGTCGGATCGAGAATGTACATTTTCCATGCCTACATTTTGCCCCTCTTTGAAGCAATGTACTTGTTGCATTGATTCAAAGAATAAATTGCTGTGATCAAAGTTCAAAAATTTATCGATTTTTCAAATGCCCCAATGTTGCCCCAACGAAAGGATATTGTTGGATATACTGCCGCCCCAAGAGATTGAGCGGAAATGTTCAATTTTCTGATCAAGATCACGATAAAATGCAAGAGGAGTGCTTCTATTGATCAGAGGACGAAAGATAATTCTTTGATGCAGAAAAATCTAATGATGTATGGATAGTCATCAGCCATGGGTAACCTCGTGTATATTTTGATAAAAAACACACCAACTTTAGATAGGAATGTTAGTAAAGATAGAAGAATAAGAAGAATAAGATGGATGGAAGGAGGATCCACACAAGTTCACATTATTACGAATGATGATCATGTATTGCTAGGAATTGGGATTTTCAAAGGGCCAATTGCTTTATGTTTGATAACACACATAGGTACGATGCATCAAGGTATAAAGGACCAGGATGGCATTGTACCTAGTGTGATGGACTCTGATTTGACAATCAGATAGGAGTGCTCTTGTTCACACTTGACATACATAAACCTTGCTAGGACGAACCGAAAAAAGCAAGTATTTGCCAAGCTATTTTACAAGAGTATCCAACAAGCATAGCAGATAAAAAAGATAATGATCATTACCCCATTCCTTTCTCTCTAAACCTGTTTTGTTTAGGCATCATCGAGAGGTCCTTGGAATGAGCGTAAAATAAGATAAGTCTAAAAAGACCAAGATAAAGTAAACAAACAAGCCAATGTTCTTCATACTGCTAGCCAAGGCTAAACTACTATGGGGGGTACCTGATGCTTATGTCCATCATAGGAAAGCTTCATCCTAAGACATATAGTGATCAAGGTTTTGATGGGACTGATTGGGTGATAAGCTATTGATACTCTGAGTTGACCAACTTGCCTGCTTACTGACTTAGACTTCTAAGACTTTGCTGATTAGGGTGTTCACTTTGGAACCTGCTAGACTTGCTTCTGACTGACTCACTAAAGGGTGAAGGTGATGATTGATTTTATTATGAATGACGAAAATCACAGGTGAAAGCGAGATGAAATGGATGCACCATTTTGGGTTTTCTAATATTTTGAGGCTGTTTTTGGTATTTTCAAGATTTACGACAAACAAACTAACTTAAAGACCTATCCTAGGGGTCTCGAGAGCTGATCCATAGATTAGCCTTGCCTACATTATACACGTAGAGACCACATAGTTTGACTAACAACATACTTTACTTAATGATAATATGGACAAACGGATTGCCATTTTATTGCTTAAAGGACTGACTCAAAATCCAGACCAGATGGGCAAATGGATTGCCAATGCGATGAACGCCTAAAGGACTGGCCCTAACTATCTCGGGGGATGATCAAAGATCAACCTTGCCTACATTCAAGCTTAGAGATGATGTAGTTTGACTAACAACAGAGTTGACTTAATGATAAGATGGACAAACGGATTGCCATTTTATTGCTTAAAGGACTGACTCAAAATGTAGACCAGACGGGCAAATGGATTGCCAATGCGACGGATGCCTAAAGGATTGACCCTAACTATCTCGAGGGATGATCAAAGATCAACCTTGCCTACGTTCAAGCTCAGAGACGACATAGTTCGACGAGGTGAAAGACTGACAAGACTCAATGATGAACTTTTGACGATTTTCTGACATTTAGACATGTTTTCGAGTTTTTTGATGATTTGGAAGTTTTTGGATTTTTGCATGATTTTGACAATTCAAATATGGATATGTGATGATATCAGTGCTCTATTTTGGGATTTTGTTGAAAAACAAGCTTAATGTTGATCAATCAGATTGATGAATTGATAGTTTGACTAAGTGTGTTAAGTGAAACAAAAGTGATAATGCACTTGTAAACTCTAGGAAGTTGTGTTATCCTAGAATAAACTGGTACAAAAAGGATAATTTGGCTAGGTGTGTTAAACCAAACAAGGTGATTATGGATTTGATAATTTGGCGAAGTGTGTTAAGCCAAACAAGATGATAATGCACTTGTAAATTCCAGGAAGTTGTGTTATCCTAGAGTAAATTCATGCACAAGATGATAGTTTGACTAAGTGTGTTAAGTCAAACAAGGTGATAATTGATTGGATTCAATTGATCAAGATTGATGAAGCTTGATTTGGAACAAAATTGTTTTGATGATTTGATGTGATGCTGACGCACAAGTTAGATGCGATTGATATGAATTATTGGATTGATGTATGACAAAATTTAAAGCTTGATGAGGAACATCGTCTTGTCAAAATATGCCCTAGGCTAGTGATTTGGATTTTTGGCTCACAAATTCTTTAACCAATTTGATTTCACGTTCGCCAATGATTAGATTACCAAATGAGTTAGAGGATATACATCAAGATTTATTCTCGAAGCAGGATGCCAATATCCGCCCCCAGTGTCTAGCAATGTATGGAATGCCATGGATGGATGCTTGGATTGATATAGTAAGCATGCAAAGGATTATCTTGTGAGATGATAAGGTATTTGAATAGAGGAATGCTCATTTGGATAATGCTTCAAGGCTTAGATATTGTTGGGTAGTATAGGACCAATGAAAATGACCCATGTCAAGATGACTACCATAAGCAAGTGTAAAGTGTGCACCAAAATTTTCCAAGATCAAGATAAATTGGAGTATGGATGTAGATGGATGAAAATGGATTGCATAAACGGTTCATGGATGACCGGATTTACATGGGTAAGATGGAGGGAATGTTGGATTTATTATGGATGCGATAAGATGTTTTCTTCTGAAATGGTGCACGTGGATGCTCAATTCTGATCATGACACCTGTTTTCCAGGTTTTCATCATGGTACTTGTCCAAAGCACCACCGAAGTGGTTTTCACTAGAGGATGATTTTTTTCTTTACTGTTTTCAATCCTTTTTTTTTTTTTTTGATTTTTATTTTTTTTTTGATTTTTTTGTATTTTCTGAGAGATTTTAAGTTGATGCTAAACCACCTAGTGGTGCTGATGTTGGTGCTGATGTTGATGCTTCTGTCATAATGTGCCATCGATATCCTGCTTGAAGAATTTTTTTTGCCAAGATACATGCACATGAATGCAACTTTTGAGATCCCTGATCTGTTTTGTTGATACTGAGTTAACTCTGTCTTTGTGTGCACATCGTGATAGAGTGCCTTCTGAATCCTTACGATGAAGGTTAGCTGCCAATACATGGTCAATGTGAGAATAGGATATCATGCATGGAGGTGTGGATGGAGTGTGTTTAGGTATTAAAGATGGAATCACTGACAGTTTGGAACCTTTGACTCTCCAAACTTGGGAAGATGAGCAGTAATGGGTGGATATGGAAGTGTGCATGTAATTAGGACCAACTGCTTGATACACTTTGTATGTCACTTGAGAAGCCTACATTTTCCTTTGTGGAAATCTTTGATGGATACTTTTCCCTTTTTTATTTTTCCCCATAGTTTCTTCGACTGATGGAGTTTGATAGGGATAAACTTTCTTTGTATTCTTTGGTATCCATATGTATTTGATTTGTCCGATATGATTCTTAGCTTCTTTTTCTTTGATAACATTCTTCATGCTTCGATTCAAGTCTTTCTTTTGACATTGGTCCCAATTCGTGGATGGGGTGATGGGTGGGTGAATATTCATGACATGGTGGGTTGTAGTATTGGCATTGGTTTCATCATAAGGATTCTTCGTGCTCCCTATGTTGATGTTTGCTCGAGATGAAGTTGCCCCCTATTTTGTGGAAATATTACTGATATGTTGAGATCCCTTGATTGTTGAATAACCAAGGCCTTGATGCTTTGGATTACCAAAAACCTACACTGGTTCCAGGATACCCTGTTCATGTAGGCCTAATCCTCTACCTTGATACTTCATCTGTTGAAACATTTTATTTGCAAAAGGATATGATTTTTCTTGGAAACAAGGTGCTACTCCTTCTCTGCTCTGTGGTGGATCTTCAAAAGTGCCAGCTACTGTATTGATGAGATAGCTTTCTCTTACAAAGGTAAGTGATCCAACTTTATAAGTGATAGGATCCTCCATATGTGGGATGAATTCCTGATTGATATATTTAGCTTGATCTTGTGAGATATCAAATTGTAGTGCTTCTTCAAGAGGTGTTGATGCTTCACTATCCACACAAAAGTCTTCCTCATGACTCACTTCATAGGATGTTTCTAATTCATGACTTATGTAGAAGCCTTCTTCATGATTTGTTTATGATATGTCTTTGGATTTCTCTATATCTTGATCATGTGTACAAATGTTAAGAGTAGGAGACTCTTGTTTTCAATGACGATCATCTGTGTGTCCATCCAAAGGAAGCATCTTATGGGTAGATGGAGGGGTATGTGGTATATGGATATGATGATTATTTGTCACATCTTGTAGGAGAGTGGCCATCACCTCATTGTAGTATCTTGCATATAAAAATTCTTGATCTTGATTAATGTCACAATTTCTTTCAACATGCTTTGGATCAAGTTCTTGACATGGGTTAATTTCAAAGGAAGGATTGCTTTCAAAGGGTTCTTGGACATCGTCATAAGGCATTGGAAGTGGCTCAATATCCTCTTGATCTTTGAGTGGATTTGGATCAAATGGTGAGTTGAGAATTTCTTCAATATCTATAACCATGAGGTCAAAGGATGTCAATATGTCTTGGAAAGGTCCATTGCTAGACTTTGGTGAAAGATGTCGATCATGCTTTGGGGAAAAATCTTGAGATATGTCCTCTAACTTGTTAGGTGATGTAAAGAAATTTTCAACATTATCATTGGTCAAAGGATCTTGATCATCATTTTGAATGATTCTGATGTGAATATGTTTCAAGCTCTATTGTTGGAGTAAGGCGTGCATTTTCTACTGAGCCAACAATGCTTGTTGTTGGTCGTGCTATTGTTGTGCCAACAAAGCTTGTTGTTGGTCTTTTTGTTGTTGTGCCAACAAATCTTGTTGTTGGTCTAGCTGTTGGTGTGCCAACAAAGCTTTTTGTTGGGCTCCTTGTTGTGCTACTTGTTCATGGAGTGCTTGCAATAGTGCCTGGAGTTGTGTTTGCTCCTATTGAGCCTGGTGTTGGGCTAGAGCTTGTGTTTGAGCTTGCAATTGGGCTAGAGCTTGTGCTTGGGCTTGGGCTTGAGCTTGTGCTTGAGCTTGAGCTTGCTGCTTTTGTTGGAGTACTCTCTCTTCATTGGCCTTTTGAAGGGTTTGGATCAGCATGGTGAATGAGTTTTTCATATTGGATTTTGGTGGGATTGGTGGTGGAATAGGAATCATGCCAACCATTGTGACGGGTGGAGGGATTGTGGTAGTGATTGGGATCTGGGTTGTTGGAGGGGTGGTTGAGATGATTGGTCCTTGAGATGGTATGCTTTGGGATATTTGAGGACCAATTATGGTAGTGGCTTGAATGGTTGCCACTTGTTGTTGTAATGATGTGGGTAAGAAGAGGGAATTGGGCGTGATGTTTAGATTGCTAGGTTC